>JBBYHO010000012.1:8000708-8022291 GCA_038382025.1 Adansonia gregorii
ATATTTTATATTTTATATTTTATATTTATATAAATGATATTTAGTTCAATTATTTATATTATATAAATTTTAAAATATATGTATTATTTTCCAAATGACTAACATTTGTTTTATTTAGTAAAGAACTTCTGCCAAATTGCATTACTAATGAGACCAATATAATAAAGCAAGTTCTATAATTAACATCCACGTGGAACTATTTCAAATGAACCATTTTCAAATAAGAGGTTTAAAATGTTAATGATAACCCAATCCAACTCGAGTTGGGTTTAGAAATTGGGATGTATGGTCCAGCTTGAGACATTATTTAGTGGTTAAAACGAATTTTTATTTAAATTTAAAATATATTAAAAACATATTAATTGTGAATTCTTTTTTTTTTTTTTTTTTGCTTTTGCAGATCATTTTGCTCATGCATGGTGAATTGATTCGTGATGGGACTTCCTAACATCGCAAAAATATATGAAAGTTCCTGGCATTCCACAGAGGTGATTTCGGTTAAATTAGGGCTCAAAAAAATTAAATTTTATATATAAGTTCATTCTTAGTTATATTTATAATTTTGAATTACTGTTTATCTTCATATAAAAAATTATTTATATATTAATATTTATATATTTTATAATTAAATATAAATAAAAAATATTATTTTAATTAAAAACTATTATTTTAAGTTAAGTCTACCCGAAATAAAATAATCTACACTCAGGGCCGAGCCTACTGACCTATTGACAGGTCTAGCATTATGATAGCACCGCAAAATGTTTTACAAATTTTGTGGTACAAATTTGTGTGATTAAATTGCAAACGTGACAAGAAAATATTAGTAACATGGGGACAGCTCATTATACAGTACTTTTTTAATTAGATTTGTTCATGGATAAATCAAATTATGATTTAAAAATTTTTAAATATTATTTGCTCGTTGAGTCAATATAAAAATTTATTTTTTATTTATTATATTATTAAAATATAATTTTTTATTAAATTTATATATTATTATTATTAAATTATAATTCAAATCAGATTAGATCAATTTAAATTTATAAAAACCTTAATCAAAATTCAACATGAACAAACCAAATCTACTTAGTCAAACAAATAATTCTACCCTAAAAGAGGTCTATTTTTCTCCAACTAAAAGTGCCTTTAAGATAGCATCGGAAGTCCCGTCAGCTAGAGGAAAGAAATGGCTAGCACCTGAAAGCTCATGGTAGTGAATCCACGGAAGTTTTTGGGCAATGTACCGGTTCATTGTAATGGGCACAATTCTATCCTGATCCCCATGCCAAAGATGTACAATACCCTCATCGTTCGGGAATGGATTTTGGAGATCAAGAGGATCGAATTCCCAGGCTCCATGTAAAACTATAAGATCACGATGAAGGGACTCGAATTCCCCTTGCTGTGTAACTTGTGTCTGCGACCAACAAAACGGAAGTATTAATGCATCATACCAATACCATGAAATCTGCCCATGTAGGAATTGCTGAAATATACTTTTTGTTGGAAAAACAAAAACCTTATAATCTTGCCTTGAAAATACAGTCATCGGTGGAAGCTATATGATGTTTTAACCAAGGTATTCCAGCCTATGTTACTTGGACTCAAGTACAAATATTAGACATATATATATGTGTCCAATCTGAGTATTTTCAACTTTTTAAAGTTTTTTTATATATTTCCTTGAAAGGTTATAACTATATCCCATCTCATATCGAATATGTGTCAGATATGAGTGACGGACACAGATACTTCAACTAAAATGAAGAGTCCGAGCACCATAGACTCCAATCTTAAGTCTGACCAAGGAAAATCTGCCAGAACTGGTGAATCCATACCATTACACTGTGTGCCTTTCTTGCAGATTCAAACTGCAAAAAAAAAAAAGTAAAAGTAGGAAGCTCTTTTCTAAAGAGAAATACATACCGCAAACTCCTTTCTCGCAGGAATTCGAGACATAATTTCTTTGTCCTGACTGGACAAAACATCAGAATTGCCAGCTAAAACACTGGAAGCAGGGAACAGTTTTTGAGTGTTCCACCAGTAAACAAGCCAGGGGCCATAGTGAGCAACGCGAATAGCCCATCGATCTTGTGTCGATTTCTGATGAAAAGCCTCATTCGATACATTTCCAGGAAAACGAGGCCACCAGTAATTAACAGCTGGAGCTAATAGTGTTGCTCCAGCTAACCTGCTTTCGAGTTACAAATACGTCACAGATATGAGGAAAAAGAAAGAAACGGTGACTGCTAGATTAGCTAAGGTGGCAAAGCACCAACTGGTTCATTTACTATTTTTGTGTTTAGCTCAGGGAAGCAATACCTGTTAGGGATGTACTTTAGACAACTCCAAGTCACCAGCCCTCCCATGGAGTAGCCCAATTACATAGAATTTGGATCCTAGTCCTAACTGATCAGCAAGCTCTTCTATATCTGTTGCCATGTTTTTTACTGTTCGTTTTGGATTCGGATCACTTTCTCCATAACCAGGTCTGTCAAAAGACACAATGTAGACCGCTAGCTCTTTGATAACTTCCTGAAAGAAACGACCAAAAAAATTGACGGAATACTAATTCTTTAACATATTAAATAATAAAACCTAGATAAGAGACGGAAATATAAAGGAAAAAAATGTCAATTAATAAGTACCGGAGATAAGGTAGTTGCAACAACAGCATTAAGCTTACCAGACTTGGAACCATGCACGTAGATAATTTTATACTTGGCCACATCTCTCGGAACACCATGTTCTTTGTAGGCTAAACGCCTTCCATCTCTAAGCTTTATTCTTGGTGCCGTCACGGGGGGGCCATTAGGAGAGCCACATATCTTGGGTGGAGGCGGTTGGATCGCTTGGTAAATCCATGCCAAAATCCCCGCAAAGAAGACCGCTAGTAGTTTTTTGACAATAACTGAAAAATTCTACCTTGTAATGTAAATATGGTTCATAATCATAAGAATAAAAAACTAAGCAATCTTAGCTAGGATTGGGAATTGGCAATCAAGATATAATTGAATGAGAAGGAAAAACTGAGAAGGATTAAAGGTTCAAAACTGCCACAAACCATAAAGGATAATTAGCAGTATGTTCTTGTTTGGATAGCTTTTCTTTCCCTTCAGTTTACTACAAATTGGGGTTTATAAAAATTGAATATTTTTAAGGGAAAGCAAGGGATACTAAGCTCCCTTCACTTTTCCTTGGGTAAAAAAAAAAAAATTATCCAAACAAGGGAAAGGAATCCCTTTTCCCTTATTTTCCTTTACCTCAAACCAAACATAAGATCAGACTGCTATTGTCAAGCAAGTTGCATATACCAATTAACATGCTTACCACTTTGTTATCGGCTCAACAGATCGTGTGGCAAACACCTTAAAAAGAATGGAAATAGAAATGGCAGTTGCAGGACGGTACATGCAAGAACACCAGAAGGGTCGATGCATTTATAAAGCCATTCTTGACCTTAAACCTATGTTACTTGTGCTCAAATGTGAGTGTCGGATATGAATATGTGTTCAACACCGGTATTTTCAAGTTTTCTTCATGTATTTAGAGGGTACTCATATCCAGAAATGTATTGAAAATAGGCATTTCAAAAGGAAAAAATGAAAGAGCAACGCAGCCTTAAAACGCAACCCAGAAACCAGGCCTTTAGTCAGTCAATCTCAAACATATGTAACATAAAACAAAAGGTCATAACCCACCCTTAGAACAAATAAATACAAAAGTGCTCAATTCAATTGTTCAAGACTTTGAATCAAGATTATACCTTTCTGTCAAAGTGATTCTATTGTCTATTATATCATAGCAATTATAAGTTAAAAGTAAATACTGATTCAAATCAAAGACTCATTCAATAGCTAAATGAACAGAGTCACAAGCCAATCAGCGAAAAAAAGTTCCAATAAAAGAAAATTTTGCTCTTAACCTTTCAAAACAGTGATCAGACACAATGAATTCAAAAAGCTTGTTTTTTTTTTTTTTATTTTTCCCTCATCCGCTTAATTTATCAATCAAATAAGCAATGAGACAAGTAAAAATCATGATCCACCTGAAGAAAACTTGAAACTTGAAGTAAGAATAGATCAAATAAAATGAAAATTAAAGTAAAACTAACCTGGAGGAAGCTTGAAAGAAATACCTTGATTAGATTTTCTGGTGTAAGCCCTGGCTGATGCTGCTGATATCTTCCTGTTAACTCCTACAGCCATATTTTTCTCCCAAAACAATACCCAGTAACCTAAAAAAAGGGTGAATCCCAACAAATTTGTTCAGTGAGCTAGGAAAAATTTCAGGGTAAGCTATGGTAAAGTTAAAAAATTAATCTCTTTTTTATTTGTGATTTTCATTTTTTTTTTTATAAAAGATTAATGCAAACGCAATGTAAAGTGGAAACTCGAAATTATGACTCTTTTGACTTGGAGGGTTTTCCATCAAAATGTTATACTATTTGAATGACCCTTTTTTGTTTGGACAAACTGTTTCTTTTTTCACAAGTTATACCTTGGTCTTTTTGTTTAAAATGTAAGGATTCCACTGGTCATAATTCTATCTATATATTTCTTCTTATTATTTTTATCAAATGTGGAGTTGTAATTATTGCAAGTGGAGTTGATCTCCATGAAAATTTGATGGTTTTATGTTAGCACAAATTGGGCCAAGTTCAGCCTCTTGTATTATCCTACTAAAGAAGACGGCTTTTACAAAAACATTAAACACATAAAATGTGAAACTGAGTAAAAGACCAAAAGGTACAGTCTGGGTGAGGAAAAAAGGGGAAGAATCATTGTTGTAAAGCTCCAATCTTTCTTCTTAGTTTCAATCTTCTTTATATCGAACAACATTTGGTTCTTCAAAGGGTTGATAATCTATATGTTCTCATTTTAGGGGAATTTTGGTTCTTCCAATGGCAGATTACACCCTAGAATAATCTGCTAGTGTCTCGACAGGAAATCCTTGAGTCGACTAATTGGTCGAGGAGGCTGATAATCCTTCTTGTCCAGAAGTTGGCCTGTCATGAGCAATGAGCTTTTATATTACTCTCATTTTGGTAAGCGTCAAGACACAGTATATGTTCAGCATAAATATGTTCATATTTTAAAAATTTTCTCATATGTTTATGAAGTTTTTGAAAGATCATACGTCTATATTCATATCCAGCTATATGTAAAATAAAAATGTTGTACATAAATATTTCAAGAAAAATGAAAAACCAGAGAAAAATCTATTTCTGTTTTGATTCTGCATAAATTATCCTCCCTTCCATCCACAGGTATCATTGGCAAAGCTTGTAATGCCATGATACCATCAGCAAATATATTTGAGATCAACCAGCGAAAATAAAAAAATATCTTTGACAGATGCATGTGCATCCACTTACCATCAGCAAGCAAGCAAGAAAGCTGGATATAATGATATGCTAAAATGTTCACTGTGCTGTTTAAAACTTCAACAGTTTAAACATTAAATTGGAAAAACTCTTAAAAACTAAATGGATACAACCACATTGCATTTCCCCTGTAAAATTGTCGATTCAACCCTTAGAAGATTGCAGAATCAATGTTGGGTTATAACTTATAATGGGGAAACAGGGATATGGGGTAAAAAAAACCACATAAATGCAGACTACTTCTCTCCGACCAAAAGAGCCTTGACTATATTATCCGACATCCCTCGAGCATGTGGAAACATATGTCCAGCACCGGGTAGTTCGTGGTAGCGAATCCATGTAAGTTGTTGAACAATGTAGCGTTGCAATGTAACAGGCACAAGCAGATCCTCATCTCCATGCCACACATGCACACGGCCCTCGTTATTGGGAAATGGGTTGTCCAGATCCGTGGGAGAGAATTCCCATGTTCCAAATCCGATTATTAGGTCACGATGCAGGGACTCATATTCACCTTGCTGTCTTACTAGTTCCTGAGGGGCAGACAAGACAAATTATGACGGCAATCAGCAGCAATAGCAAAAAATGAAGTTCAAGAATCAGTTCTAAAATATAAGTTAAGTGTGCACGTGTGTGTGTGTGGAAAACACGAAAAAGAGAGAACCAATTGATAGCATAGCAAATCAACTGTTATAGATATAGATCAATTGAACAGATGTGCTAAGGGTCCTTGAATTTTCAGTTTTTAACCATCTGCATTATTGCAAACAACTACTACCACCAAAGACCGGCACTTCAAAGAACCACCAGTAACCCGCCAAAACCACTTAGGCATTTACTACCACAAAAATCCTTATAATGCCAACAGATTCTCATGACTGAACAACCACAACCCACAAACACAACTAATCACATCACAAGTATGAGTCAAATGCCAACAAAATTTTCGACCTGATTTCACAATAAAAAGTGCAGCAGATAAACAATCAAACTGCTAAGGCAACAAAAGTGCAAGCAATGTTGAGGCAGAGAGAAACACATACCATGTGATTACTAATCCTAGCAGAGACTATCTCTGGCAAGAGTTTTTTGTCCTCACTAGAAAGAATATCAGTACTGTGAGCGATAACGCTAGAACTAGGGAACCATTTTTGAGTGTTCCACCAGTAGGTAAGCCAGGGAGCATAATGAGACACACGAAGGGTCCACTGGTCTTGAGGAAGCTGTTGCTGATATGCTTCTTTAGATAAGTTTGTAGGCAAACCCGACCACCAGTAGTTAACAACTGGAGCTAACAATGTTGCCCCAGCTAACCTGTTGGGGTTGCAAATATCCCCCGAAAGAGAGAAAAGAAAAGGTGAGAAAAAAAAAAAAAGCAGTATACCAACAGAAGAACAGACATCATTAATAATTTCTTTCTTTCTCTCTTTCATAAATTGCATTCAAGTAGTTCAGCAAAAAGAATACCTGTGAGGTATGTACTTGAGGCAGCTCCAAAGCACCTGCCCCCCCATAGAAAATCCAATTACATAAAACTTGGATCCTAGTCCCAATTGATCGGCAAGTTCTTCTATATCCAAAGCCATGCTCTTTACTGTTCGTTTTGGATTCGGGTCACTTTCTCCATAGCCTGGTCTGTCAAAAGAGACAATGTAGACCCCAAGAGCTTCAACAATATCCTGCTAGAAACAAAAATGGAATTCAATGACACTTACTTCAACATGTTATAGCTGAAAGCTCACACAATAATCCAAAATATATAAGAAAAGGAACAAACAAAGAAGTACCGGTGACAGGGTATGGGCAACAACAGCATCATGCCTACAAGAATCAAAGCCATGGACGTAGACAATTTTATACTTTGCAGCATCTCGCGGAACACCATGCTCTTGGTAGGCCAAATGCCTTCCATCCTTCAGCTTTATTCTTGATGCTGTGACAGGTGGACCATCTGGAGCGCCACATGTCTTGGGTGGAGGTGGCTGAATAGCCTGATAAGCCCAAGCCAAAATCCCCACGAACAAAACCAGTAGTATCTTTGTGAATATCCCTGCAGTTGTTGAGTTATAATTCAACCATTCTATAAAATTGGAGAAATGAACTTGAAATACTTAGCAACGACGAGAGATCATCTGTTTCACAGACAATGCACATACATAATGCCATGATAGGCTGTTAACAGCCACCCTGGAATTGATTATCCTATCACATATGTTTTATTCTAACTCAGGTATGGAAGAGCACCATTTCTTTTTTTTTTTTTTGAACATAGAATGATATTATCATTTCATCAACAATATACAACTTGAAGGCAACAAAAAAAGGCCTTCTTTTACAATTAAAAGAAGCAAAAAATCCCTTTTCAAATCGAAAATTTTAACTCACAATCACTCCTTTCTGTCGAAAAATAAATAAATAAACTCATTTTTACATCAAGCCAAGCTTGAATTTCAAGGCTTGACCCAAAGACACGGTGAAGGAAATGAATAATATTCATAAAATCTCAACCAGAAAATTCACATGCTTTCAAATGAGCCAATATCTTAAGAATCTGCAAGAAATAAAAATCCAACAAAATTTCAACTTTCTTATGCTTTCTAAGAACAAAATCCGAGTAATAACAAATGCAAAGTAACCCAGACAAAAGAAAACTGTTGAATTCTACAATAATAATATAACCCACACTAAATCAAATAAAAGGTAGATCTTAAAAAATCAAAAAAAAAAAAAGGAAAAATGAAAACCCACCTGAAGGAAGCTTGAAGGAAGCGTTTTGCTTGGCTCTTCTAGTGTGAGCTCTCGCTGATGCGGCCGATATTTTCCGATTAACTCCTCCTCCTCCTCCTGCCATTTTTGGATCTCTTTAAACAAAACCCACCCAAAAAAAGCAATCAGCCAAAATGCTAGAAAAGTCAGAAGAAAAAAAAAAAAGGAAAAAAAGAGATCTGAAGAAGAGTTTGTCACTTGAGACAGGTTACTTATGTCCTACACGTTTCTTGATTTTTTGTTTCTTTTATGGCAGTACAGAATGAATATAACATTTAATTTTTGTTTAATATTTTCCTGATTTGCACCGTAATCGCTGAAAAGGACATTCTTTGTTAATAAAGTCGCCAAGTCGCGTATGGTGCCCATTGCCTGCTGGACCGGTTAGGATTTTGTTTTCTCACTTAAATTCAAACCGGATTTAATTTTTAAAATTTTAAATTATTATTTATAAAATATAAAATATTAAAAATATTTTTATATTAATATTTTTATATTTTATAATTAATTTAAATAAAAATAATTTATTATTAAATAATAATTTAAATAAAATTTAATTGAATCATAAAAATATATATATATATATATATCTAACTCCGAGCTCATATGGGCCAGGCCGTCACTTACATTTGCACACACAGTTGAGGCTCTTTTAACGAATTTGAACCTTTTATTAGCGAGTTTTTTCCCTCATCGAAGTAAATTAAAATTATTATTATTCAATAAGAGAGTATTTATACACTAATTTCCTTATAAGATGTATTTTAAACTATATTAGCTATTTTAATGCTTAGTTGGCCAAAATTGTTCATTAAAATCTGATTTTTTTTTTCAAATTGTTTCTTTTATATATATATATATATATTTTCTTTTCCCTTTCTGCGTTCTATTTCGCAGACTATGCCCACAGTCAAAAAAATCAACTAGAATGGACCCCTGACACTTTGGTAGCCAGAAGAAATGCGGTCTTGACGCAAGCAAGGAAAATTATAGAACCAGAGTGAGGCATAAATCTGCCTCAAATAGTGGACTCATCGACCCTCAAAAAAATTAGTCCAAATTTCTTTCAATTCTCTCGTACTTATGTAGTCTAGGAATCAATAAAACACTATTTAAAATTAGCAGACTTCATTTTTTTTGTGCAAAGAGATTTGAAGATTGCAGCTTTTGGTAATTAAATATAGAAAACAAATAGCGGAGGAATGGTGATGGCCTTTTTTTTTCTGTTAATTATATTGTTGAAATAAATGGGTTCTTTTTTTCTTCTAATTTTATAAAGGGAATTGGATTGAATTTGACATTGAAATTAAGATGTTTTAGTTGGAAAAAAAATAGATTTTAGAAGAAGAAAAATCAACAACCCTCTTTTTAATATTCCCTGGCAGATGCCGACGGCAATGTGGCCGTTGATAAAATGATGGATTCTTGGTATATTTTCGCATCAAAATTTTAATGGAATATAATTCTTGAAAATATGATTACTGAAAAAGTAATGTTATGGTCTTTGTTATAAATAAAAAATATTGATTAAAATTTTGAATAAATTACGTTAATATGTTTGATTGATTAAATACTTTACTAAGAACGTAATGATAATTTACTATATTACCCTTATAACAAATGCAAATTTTGTTATTTTTAATATTTTTCAAAGACATTTAGTATTAGCAAACATTAATTTATTATTAATAAATACATTGTTTAATTGGTTTATTTTTAAAATAATAATTAATTTATTTTAATTAAAAAATAATACATTTATCTCAAATTTAATACATGATTAAATTTAAAATAAGTTTTAAATATTTAAAATGTATTTGAATTAGAATATAATTTAATTTGATAGTAATTAAAATAATTTTAAAATTAATTAAATTTTCATGATTTTGAAATTAATAAAAGTATTGTGTCCAAAATAAATCAACTATCAATTTTTAAAGATTAAAAAGGGTAGTTTTGTTTTAAAGCTTTTTATTTTTATTTTTTACTTTCCAATTATATGTACAAGTTATTTTTTCACCTTTACTTATGGAATCATATTTCTAACATCGTGAAAAAGTAATTCTCAAAGAAAAATTACATTTGTAGAAAAATGAACATTTTATAGCATATCAAATATGAAACTTAATTGATAGGAATCTGATTCTTAAAAAAATGAAAACTTTTTATCATATCAAATACATTATTATTTTCAATGACCATAGATCAAAATTGAAAACCTTAACTAAAAAAAAAAAAAAACCCTTGACAGTTAATATATTATTGATAAGGATTGCTATTTTTATCTATTAAATTTGTTGAAATGTGATACACGAATAACATCCAATAAACCATCAACAAAACCCTAATGGACAAGTACCATTAAATGTATCTTATAAAGGATTTGATAATAGATTAGAATTGTTTGCAAAATGGGGCACAAAATTGATATGAGATTTGCCTTACTTTACAAATGGATGCAAGATTGGATTCTTGTTAAAAATTTTATCATAGAATAATTCTACATTAATACAAAGTGGGAAAAGGCAGTGTAAATGCCTATTTTCCATCAATAATATATGATGTAGGTACTTTGACATGATATTTTTGCAGAAATACTTTACCGCAGGTACTTTAAAAGAAATACTTTTAGATAGAGGTATTTTGGCATAAATACTTCGATAGAGGTACTTGGCAAAAGTACTTTAGTAGAAATACTTTGATGTAGGTACTTCAGCAGAGATATTTTAGCACAAATATTTTAGTTAAGGTATTTTTGTACAGATACTTTGGTGTAAATGCTTTGGTGAAGTTACTTTCGCACAGGTACTTCAACACAAGCACTTTGACAACAACATTTCTTCATAGTAGTGTTAGTTAGCACAATAAATTCCACTTAATTAAAGGCATGGAGTTAACTTTAAAAGATTGGCAAAATTCTTGAGTTTTCTCCACATTCGGAATGTCCTGGAGAGCATGGCTTGGAGACTCATATATGAAAACTATTAAAAAGCCCACTTAATTTTTTTTGGAATACAAGTGCTTCCCTGTCTTGTTGGATAGCTAGTATATTATTGAACGTGCTGTAATAGAACCAATATATACCTTTTGTTACCAAAACATTAGGGACTCATTTTTCATTACCACCTTGATTCACTATTTTTACAACCTCAATCTCTCTCCTAAGTGACTACTCTGGTAACTTGAAAAGACTATAAATAAGGATACAAAATCTTTATTTAAGGTTTTTTAACAGTTTGACTAACTTTTGGCTTTCTAAATATTATTTATAATCTTTAACCATAAAACTCACAACCACTATAATTTTCATTACCCTCAACCGCTTATAACCTTCATCATAACCACCAATCACGACACTTGTTTAATCTTTCCATCTGTCATCTCTTTATTTCATCCTATTTTATTGGTTTGTAACTTTTGCTTACCTAATAAAAAAGAACCCCTCGCAAGCAACATGCCTGCTATTTGCGAATACTTTGTAGATCACGGGAAATAGAAAGGGCCAAAAGCCACGTAACACGATTGTTCTGATTCAAAATAAATAGGGCGAAATTCAGCTGTAGCACAACATTGTGGATCCTTTGGCGGTAGCCATATTCAGTGAAATAGAATGAAAAAAAGAGAAAAATAAAATGAAGAATAAAAAAAAAATTCAATTATCAACAATTAAGCATTAAGATATAAAATACATCTTATAACGAAATAAGAGTAAAATTGCTCTGATTTGGGAATAAAAATTTTACTCTACTTTCGCAGAGGGGAAAAAAAAAACTCATTTATTAGCTTTGTTAAACCTTGAAAAGCCTTAAATTATCCAAAAATAAAATGAAAAACCTTGAAAAGCCCGGCTTATCCATGTAATTATGTGAGCTTGTTCGAATGATTGTTTTTCCATCTACGCTAAAATAAAAAAAAAATTTATAAATAGAATTAATAAATTAATAAGGGTTCTATTCGTTTACGATTTTAAATACATTTTACAAAATATATATTATTTCATTAATTTTATTTATAAATTTTTTATTATACTATCGATTTATAAAATAATTATTTTTTTATAATTATTTTGAACTAAGCGTAATTTGACGGCTCAGTAGTTTCAACTAGGGCATATTAGTGCTTTTGTTTTACGAATTCAATTTATAATATCAGCCAACAGTTGCTTTATCTAAACCTTTAAGTGGTTTACAGCTTTGTTTAATACTAATTTTTTAAAAGAGTTTTTTTAATAAATTATTTAACAAAACATCTATTTAATTATTTAATCAATATTATTTATTTGCATTATAATAAATGTAGATATATTTATTTTATTTATTAGCTTATCAAATCATTATAAAATTAATTATTAAAAATTTTATTTCACGTTTTTAATGATAAATTTTTCATTATATTTAATCTACTATTATCACTATCTTAAATAAATATTTTATTATTAATTTTAATTTGACAATAATATAATTTCATTTCGATGGCTGCTTTCAATCATAGAAGTTGATTTCACAGTTTTCTAGCAGGTGATTGGTTCAAATGCGTAAGAAGAATCTCTTTTATTATTTTGTGCAAGGATTTCTTTTGACTAGTTTGTTTGATGTTATCTGCAATGTTAAACATAATCTGATTGGGCAATATAAATAAAGTATAAAATATAATTAAAATATAATATAATACAAAAATAATATGAATTAGATAAAAATATTTTAAAATTAATATAATATAAATTATTAATATATTAAAATTTATATAAATATTAAAATATTTTAAATATAATTATAATATAATAAAATATAAAAATTATCGAATAATATAATATTTCAATTTATAAATAAATTAAACTTGTAAAAATATTGATAAAAACATATATATATATATATATATATATACACACGCATACTTGTTTTGTGACGACAATTTTAAAAAATAAAATAATAAACTGATTCTTTTATTCAATTAAAACAACTCACATGAAAAAAATAATTATGCGTGTGAATATAATTGATTATTTTATTCAATTAAAACAATTTATGTGAAAAAATAATTATGCACGTGAATATAATTGATTATTTTATTCAATTAAAACAACTTATGTGAAAAAATAATTATGCGTGTGAATATGTGTGTGTATAACCATTTTCAAGTCTAAATAGATGAAAATTTACTTGAGTAATCAATTGGATTCGTGAATATAAAAGCTTGAGCAAGGGAGGGCCCAATGATTCTACTGCTGAAAAACGACTCTAACCCAGAAGACACCGCCAGTTAAACTGACAAAAGCAGGTGAATAATCAGTTTTGAGTACAGAAAAAAAGAAGCCTGTAAGCTTCGAACACTCGGGCAACCATGGCAGAGTTTCAAGAGAGGATCTCTGCAGCGAGTTATTTAGAATACTAGTACAAGCCTACAGTTTTCCGACTTCAAACAAAAGAAAAAGGGAAAAAGAAAAGAACAACCACGTAGTTTACTAGAAAAGTAAAAACCGAGTTCTTTTTTCAATTGAAATTGAACATCTTTTTCTGGCTGAGTTTTGAAGGGTTTAATCAGCGTCTTCTTGCAGCTGTTTCTCTTTGTGCATTGAAATAAACAGCAGCAACAGGGAGGCCAAGATCGTTTTCAGCAGCAAAATCTCGGGTGCTGAAGTTATCCCTCGAATAAGGTGAACTAACTAATATCTGTCGACGTTTCTGCTTGAAAAGAACGAAAACGAACCTGTGGATCCCTATATTTGGCCTTGGGATTTCATAGCTCACCACTTCCCTACCTGTTTGAATAAAAAAAAACCCAGTTAAAAAAAAAAAGCAGAAAAGAAGAAAGATCACTGCCTTTTTTCTTTTAGTCTTTCTCAATTGTCCCACAGGTACGTAATTATAGAGAGAGACCTACCAAATGTGGCATCTGTTGTGCCCGGGATGTCCGTCACTATCCTGAAAAATGGACAGATCAAATCGAACTGTCATGCTTTTTCTTTTCGATCTGTATCTCTTTGTAGCTTTCCCAATTGGTAAGATGTGTCTCTTATCAATGCATGCAGGCTTGATATAATTACCGGGTTGAAGTTTGTTGAACTTTCATTTGTCTCGACTCTTTCTATAAGTAATTTGTTGTAACATATTAAGACACGTCATGAAAATAAGTTTGTTGTTATCCTAATTATTAATATATCAAAGTTTTTGCTTTTCGGCATTTGATTGGCTGCCTGCTCCCCTACACAGTGGTGATGGAAGATGGAAAACAGTACTAGATTCTTGTACCCACTTGGGTAACCCTCTCCCAGTTCCGGTTACGAGGTATAATACTATATCTCAACAGTGAACTCTTTTATGGGCATGCGGGGAAATTACTTGCATCTATTTCTACCAATGTTATTAATACAAATTTTTTTATCAATATTTAAAAATCTGAATCGAAAGTTAAATTGATAAAATTTTTTGATCAGTTTAATCGATTGAATTAAATTATTTAATTAAAAAAATTAAATATTAAATAAATAATTTTAATATTAAGTGAATATTAAATATAATAAATACTTAATAAAAATATACATTTAATTAAATGGTATAGCATTTAATATCGATCTAATGTGTTAGAAGTTCAATCTCATTACATAAATTATTTTTTTAAAAAAAATTAAACCAGCTTTTTTAATTTTTCCTGGTTTTTACTAATTCAACTGATTTTTCATCAATTAACTAAATTCTTGGTTCTATAATATATACTGGGCTGAACTAGATAGTAACTGTCGATTCAGTCAGTTCGTCCCAATCCAATTTTTTTAACTGTGATTTCTACTATATATGATGTGAAATTGATTGAATGAGGGTGATCAACCTTAAAATATATATACTATTAAGAGCTGTAGGGTGTGTACCAGTGAAGGTGCTCCCTTAAATATGGATCACTAGGTCCAGGAACATCCGGGTCCGTCATGATCTGCAACAAAAAACACACGCTTATCGGATATCAGCTTTTAGTATAAAAGAGGTCATAATTTGAAAAAATAAAAAAAGATTACGGATACAAAAGTTTAAATTTTAAATTAAATATTATTTTTTAAAAATGATTGCATAATTTTTTGGATATCCGTTTAAACAGAAGAATTTGAACAATAGAAAACTAGGGTGTGAAACAACTGGGGAAAAGAAAAACAGAAAGAAAACAAGAGCTGATGAAGATTAAGGTTACCACTTACCAGAGTGAAGAAGGTTCTCATGTCACCTCCTTGAATCTCAACCCTAGGTTTGGTGGCAACAGTTGAAGGATAGAACTCATGTCCATTAAAGACTTGCTTGTTGTTGAAACTGACTGACATTTTAATGCCAGGAAAGAAAGGATCCAGGACATCCCCTATAACTCTCCCAACAATGAGAGGTTCAGCCGCTCTTGATGACATTGTTCCCTGTTTGACTCACAGTTCCGATCGAGGACTAAAAATAAAAGGAGAGAAAAAAGATAACCTGATCGAGATATTTGTATATATAAAAGACAAACTTCCTTATCGCAGGATGTAAGTAAGATGAAACCCTTTTTATAGCGTATGAAATGGAACTCCTCTGAAAGACTGGAAGTTTTCTACATGTCAACCAGCTATAGGCTTTAGATCAAATGAAAGAGTATAAAGTCTACAATATATGGGAAATAAATAAAAGGAAAAAATGAGTGGACTACCCATTCCTCCATATATTCAATCATATTATTGTTTAGTTTTTATATGATTATTTCTCAGTTGGGGGACCCTGGAATTGGTTCTTGATTGGCTGTTTTCTAGGCTATTTTAACATGTAACTTTTCATTCAACAGAAGGGATTATTATAAACAATATCCTGGAAAGTGGTCTTTAATCATCTTTCAAAAACATAAAAAAGTACAAATCTGAAAAATATTTGGAAAACCCTTGTGCTTGAATATTAACAAGGGCCCTGATATTGGAAACTTGACCTTTTTCATTCGAGGCAAATGAAAAGGATCTATGAAATAGTTTAATTAATTGCTTTTTGATTTCATAGAAGAACCTTTCCCAAAATTACAGATGCACACAAATTTTGAAAGAAGATTATTACCATTTTTAGAGAGATTCTTTTAGAAGAGAAGCATAAGGGGACCCCCCACCATAAATGACCAGGGGCTTCATGATCAACCACTGAGTGCTGCCCAGTGCACCGATGTCATTTCAAAGTTATTTAAAAATTTAGACAAGTTCCAAATCTGGCTAAGTGAAAGATGGTGGATTTTCCATAACTAGAAGCCTAACTTTTTTTTTTACTTGGTATACCACTCTTGGACTCATTTGATTCACTCTGTATGCAATGGTCAGAAACGTGTCATGGCCTGGCATTGATATGTTTTGATGTTGCCATGATTATCTTAATATGAACAGTGGATGAGATTTTATCAATGAGATGGGTAAATAAGTATCCTTAACAGTGTCAGAAGTGGCACAATCCCTTTATTAAGAATTTTCAAGCGAAAATATATTTGTATCGATATTTGTATAGAGTTAATTTATACATAAAAGATATTATATTTAATGTATTTTAATTTTAACTGATAATATCTAAGAATTAGAGAGAAAAATCTATTAAAAAATAAAGATTACAAAAAATATAAAACATTCTTTCAGTAAATATTAAACTCAAGCAGTCCATGCTTCTAGAATTTAAACATATAAAATATCGTCTATATCGTTAACATAGTATTTTACCAAACTTTTTCTCATATCCAACAAATTCATTTCTAATATTATGATTCCATAGGCTTCTACACTTTAAACGCATGGAATTACCTCTATATTATTAACCCATTAACCCAATAATTTATCAAACTTTTCCTCACCTCACATCCTGTAAACCCATCTTCAACATTGAGATTCATAATTCTAAAGGTCGACATATACTCTATATATATATATAATTAGTTATTTGATCACTAAAAGATTTTACTCATTGAGAGTTTTTTTATATTAAAAATATTTACTCATTAAATAAATTTAAATATTAAAAAATTTTAAACCAATTAAGTTTTATTACAACCTAAATTAATTTTTAATTTAAATTTAGATCAAAACGTAACACTGGAATAGGCAAACTGGTGGTCACTTTGAAGCTTGTCAGCCAATTATGCGCCCCTAGATGAGCCACGTGTGAAAGCATTCGAGTGAGTTGCTGGAGCAATGAGATAATTTCTAGCGACATTGGAACCAAGAGGAAACCATCGATGCATGGAAATGCTTTGATTGGCTTGAAGGGAAAGTGTCATTTCAACGGTTCCTAGTGGTAGAGCTCTAAAAGTCACTGTGCTCTTTATAGTAGATGATTGTGAATTTTCCATTAAAAAAAATGGACGTGAAATAAGCTTACCTCGATTAGAAGTAGTTTTGGTGCCACACGGTCATGCTGTTTCAACTAAGGAATTCCATAACACCAAGTTTCATCTTTAGCTCTAAAAATGTGTTTAGTTAAGTGAAAAGGTGAAACAATAGATATAAGAAGATTAAAAATAAAAAATTTTGAATTAATTGATTAAAAAAATAGAAAGATTATTATTTTTTCATAAAAAAATAAATCACTTTAAATTAAAAAAATTAGAATTGTGTATGTTATATGGATATATTTATAAAATTACAGATTATTTTTTAAATTTTATTTTTTATTAACTTTTAATGAATATAATGATATAATAATATACTTTTTATTTTTTTTTCTCATTTTTCAATCATATCCAGCAATTAAAGAAAAGAAAATTATTTTTTTGTCACTTTCTTATCTTTCCTACCAAGCACACTAACGAAAAGAAAAAAAATATTTTTCCCATCTTTTCATTTTTCTCCTTCATCAATTTTCTATATTTCCAATTTTTTCCACCTTACCAAGTAAAAGCTTAAAGCTTAAGCACTTAACCTTAGTTGTTTTCTCTAATTAAAGAAAAAATTACAGATATTAAAATTTTAATATAATATTTACTAAATATCAAATTTTAAAGATAACTAGATTAGTTAGTTTGGTTAAACTTTAAAATTTTCATTGATTACTTTTTATTTTTTAATAAACATAGATAAATATTAAAAACAAAATGAAAACGCACCCATGAAACGAATGGATTCGGAGAACTTGTTACAAATCTATCAATGAATGGTGTGATCAAAATCTCGTGGGAAATTATATGCAATTAATGAATCGGTGTATGACATATGTCATATTTTAGAAACATTAAATATGGTATGGCTCAAAGGTTACCAAACAAAAAGAATATTGGTTTTTGATCTTAGCCACATGGTACAAATTCTCTTTGCATTTTATTATTTTTTGGGAGCTAATATTGTGTCTTATCAAAGGCCATAGTCACTTCTACAAAATTCCTTTTCGAACTCAACTAAAGTTTAACCCATATTCGAGCTAACTCAACTATTATTTTTTTTTCTTTCAATTAACATTGTCTTGAAGTGATTACATTCTTTGTTAAACGTAGAAATATCTTCTTTTTGAAATATATTTTCTTGATTTGAGAAAAAAATGAATATGTACATTATATCGCGGAGAACCATCCTTTTTGACGTAAATCGGGGTTTGAATTGGTGGGTATTTTAACTTCAGTTTAATTGTAAGTTTCATTGGTTTAATCAATTTAATCGGATGATTCAATTAAAAAATATTATTAAACATATAATTTTTGATATTAAATATATATTAAATATAATATATATTTAATAACAATATATATTTTAATTAATATTACGATCTTTAATATAAAATTTAAAAAAAATTAAAAATTAAATATTTAAATCTCATCATTTATAAAAATATCTTAAATAATAAAAATAAATTTAAAATTGATTTTTTATCAATTCAATAAAGATTTACTTCTTTGTTATTTTTCGGATTTGACAGGTAACTAATTTCCCATTCAATCGATATGTTTTTTTTTTTTTTTTCCATCTTAAAAGAAAGCGTGTAGTTATGTATATACTTGTAATTGACAATGTTTATAAAAGTTTGGGAGACCAGATGTGGCCCTAGAAGGGGGGGAAAAGATTAAAAGGAAAATAGATGAAAAAAATTAGCTTAGCGCATTGCATTCTATAATGTTATTTTTGAAGATAAATTTATCGTTAAAGGAAGTCTAAAACCTACAAATAGTAGAAGCTAATAACATAATACCGTATATATAAATAACTGATTAGTTTCTAGGCTTTAATGAAATTTAATTAATGATATATCCTTAAGGCATTATGAAAAGAAAAATAGAAGAAATTGATAATAAGTGCTAATAATCTAAGATTTATAGATCCAATTTGCAATAACACCATTTTAACAGAATTTATCATGCATGAATGAATTCACAAATAAATTACGTGTGAAAAAAGATTAGCAAATGACCAATTTAACTTTGTTATAGGACAAGAAATATAATAAAATTATCATATTAAAATTAATTGGTACTAAATTAAGAGTCAATTTAAATATAAAGCATATAACCCAAAATTTAATAAATATGGAATAACAAAACTTCTTAACATTTTTGTTTGAGCAAATTGAATCATTGCTTAAACATATTGCTTAATTGAATTGAACTTTGAAACAATCTCATAAACATCGCTAGGAGGGGGGGAAAAGGAAAGATAACAAGAATATTTGGATATCATAACTTAATTCTTCAATTACGTGTTAATCTTTAACTCAAACTGCAGAGGAAATCTAATTCTTTGACTTTTTTACAAAAAAAAAAAAAAGTTATAATAACAGATATTTAATGGTTTACTCTTTCTGTCATCGATATTCACATCACTATTTTCTACCATCGATATTCACAATCACTATTTATCATAATTAACTATAATAATATTCATTACGTTCACAACAACACCAACCGACCAAAAACATGTTTACGATGATAATTTAACATCCTTGTCAACTAGACTAAACCCCTATGTTCTAGTCATTGTATCACTTATGTTGCACATGATTTTACATATTAATTATATTATATTTATAAAATAACTTATGTTTAATAATAAAAAACCATTGAAACAAATATCACATCACATAAGAACATATTAAATAAAAAATTGCACACTATTAATATAAAATAAAATTATTAATTAAAAAATATTATAAAAAATAATATAAGTTAAAAATTTATTATAAAATCTAAAAAAAATCAAAAAATCATTTTAAATAGTTAAAACAATAATTTAAATCCGTGAGAAACTATTAGCTTGCCAACTATATATCAAAAAAAAAAAAAGGACAAAAGAACCTAAGCTGCAATCATTCTGAAAAAAAAAAATCAATTTACAAATATGATCAATCTTACTATAAAATAAATTCATTTAACCAAATCTTTTGATATGATTAAAAATCTTATTTACAAATGTGATCAATTTATTAATAATAAAAAAAACATTTAAAATGATACAATTAGTAATATAATGAATAGAATTGAATATTTGATCAGTTCAAAGAATCCTCCACCATTCATACTTTTATATTATATTATGTTATATTATTATTTCCAAGTTTAGTTATAATTAACATGAACCTTGTCATCACCCACACGATGTAACTGGTTTAATCTAAGATTTAATAAAAAATTTTCTTTTATAATCTACTTATTTTCTTTACCTTCCCCAATCAAAAGTTAATCTCAAAGAAGAAATGGGACGTGCCGGAAGGCGTACAAGGTGGGGTAGGAGGCAGTAAAAATTTACGAAAGAAGGGAGTAGACCAACGTTGGGAATGGAGGTTCTGGTTGCAGTTCCAGGAAGGAGGATTTATGTAAGCGACCAACGAGGAGAAAGTAAGGAAATCGTCATAAAAAGGGTGGAGAACGACAAGTTGGTGCCAGCGAGAGAAAGCCCTAGTAGCACAATGCTTCAACAGGGAAGCTAACCAGGCACCAGCATCAACTTACCGAAGTTAAACCACACTGATAAAAATTATGACCGCTAAAGGCTTAAGGTGCAATGGTGAAAATGCCAAACCCAAAACCTTAAACCTCAAATCTAATATTACGCCTCAGGTTCAAACAGAATAGAGTTGATCGCATATTTTCACATTTCACCTCCAGTGTGACTGCAGTTTATAAACATTGCAGCTTGCAGTGTAAAGAGACGAATTTTCTCATTTGTAAAAAAGAACCTGCAGCCTGAGAGCGGAGAAAAGGATTGCAAATCTCACCATTTGAAACCTCAAACTTATTGGATATCACAGGTGCTTGCATTGAACCGGGCCCAATAGATTGGATCACATATTTTCACATCTCAACTCCAGTGTTAGTGCAGTTAAAAAAACTAAAATTGCAGCTTGCAGTTGTAGCCCAATTGGTGCAGAGCATATAGCGAACAAAAGTATCGAAGGGAACAATTAAAGCAATGCTATTGAGCCCAACACCTATGACAGAAATATGCAGCCTTACATCCTCTAAAAAAGAAAATAAAAT
>JBBYHO010000012.1:8074864-8087057 GCA_038382025.1 Adansonia gregorii
CTGGCTCATCTATGACATTAACCAGATTTCTTATTTTAGTTTCCATTCCAAGAAGCCAACACACACACACACACACATAACTGCTCAAGCTTTAAAACTGCACAAGGCATTGACGGGCTCAACTATCCTTCCATGCACATCCATCTCAATGGAACAGAATCTAGAATTTCAGTAGTGTTTTACACAAATTTTGACGAATGTTTTAACATGGAAATTCCGAATCCAAGGAAAAAGTGACATCCCCGAAGGAAATGACGGGCTCTACTATCCTTCCATGCACATCCATCTCAATGGAACAGAATCTAGAATTTTAGTAGTGTTTTACACAAATTGTGACGAATGTTTTAACATGGAAATTCCGAATCCAAGGAAAAAGTTGACATCCCCAAAGGAAATTTCTATCATAGTTATCCCAAAAGCTTCGACATTCTATAAGAAGCATCGAGCAATCTTTCAAAGTTTTGGTTAAAGGGTGGCCGAATGAAGAATGCGACAGAGATCCTATCAGCTTTCAGCTGCCCTTTTGACTTATTTTTACCTCAATTTCCCATAGTAAAAAGATCTTCAGTTTAATCCAAATTACCATCAGAAAATATTTTTTTGCGAGCAATAGTCGACATGGCAATGAAGAGCATATCTTGATGTTAACAACACTATACATTGAATTATTTTTGAACATCTCGATCACAGGCTTGTAGATGTCATTTTCTGCGGGAAGCTGCAAGGCTTGAAGATTTATATGTTATAAAACATATGAAACATTTGCATCTATTGCAACTATTTCGCAGCCTGTTAATCCAAGTTAAAAGCCTACGAAACAGTAAAAAAATAAAAATAAAAAGGTACCTATCGCCATCTAAATCTGCCTACCTCATCCAAAAAAAATAAAAGGAAAACAAAAATCGCGGGAGATTATTAGTCTGTTAAGCTAAATGAAAACAATAAAACAGGACAATGAATCTCTACCCTTGTATCCTACCCCCAAAGAGGAAGAAGAAAAGCCTGCAGAAAATTGCTTCTAACCTTGAAAATTGAGTGAGAGATGTGCATGCAACCATAATTTGTGTATTTCACGCTACGAAGGCCTTCTCTGCTTTTGAATTGTGTTTCTGCAGGGATACATGCTTCAAGGGTTCCCTTTTAGTCACAACCTTCTAAGTTCTTGCTGATAAGCTCAACAGTGTGCGTTGTCGGCCATGGAGGTTCTTTAGCTTTGTAAGTTCTTTCCTCCTCTTTCTTGCGTCAGCAGCAGCCACAGCATCCAGTACTTTCTTACTCGTATAATTTGTTGATTCTTGATTCTCCTCTGGTAAAGCACCGACAAATTGAAACACTCTTTTAGGAGCCTCTTCGGTATTGACAACATGACCTGCTTTATTCTCTTGTTCAGCAACAAATGCAGTCCCTTCAGAACAGAGAGGTGTAGGCACAAGGACCTCTTCTTTAATGTGGAACATACACTGACCACCTCCATCTGGAGGCAGCCTGACTGGAGTATGATTCGGGTCATTAGGACTGGTTTCGATTGAGCCATAAGCCTCTTTTTCAACTTCTACTGGTAAAGAGGAATTATATTTCTCCTTGTTCACAACAGAACACCCAGCGCTAAAATGATTATTCACAGAAGTTTCATCCTCCATATCTTTTGGGCCACAAGAAAAGTGAGGATGTGGTCGACTCTGATGATCAGGAAAAGGAAAGAACCAAGGGTAAGGCACTACATATAAGGCAGTCTTGGGACCATTAACGTTTATGGTACTTTCTTGATAATGATATGAATCATGCATACCATCAGTCAGTGAGGAGATGCCTGATGGAACAAAAATGGCATTTTGGTGCGCACTTTGTGATTGAACAGGATGCGAAGATTGAACAATGGAAGGCCAACAATAAGGGAGAGAAGGATGTTGGTTGTAAAAGAAACATGGATAGTTTCTAGATGGACCAGAAATCTGATGATCAAACTTAACTCTGGCAGCAGTTTGCTCCTCCTCGGCTTTCATCGCCTTATCCACCTGAAGAATATCGCATGTCACAAGAGGTTGTATTTTCACTATTAAAAGGTTGTCAAATAGGTAAAATACTTTCAAGATTAAAAGGTTCATCAATTATAAAATATGTTACCTCTGCCTTCAGGAGCTTGTTAGTGCTCTCTTGACACTGATACTCTCTTAGGGCCAACTCCTTTGCCTTCTCAGTAGGAATGTAAGCAAAAGTGAATTAGCTACCATGCAATATCGACATAAATTCAATAACAATCAAGAAAGCTGTCTGATTATTTGTTTTAGAATAACAACCAAGAAATTCAAAAGGGTAGAGACCTAAACATTTCTTTGAATAATTGTAAAACTACTAGCAGAACAGATGTACTCTTTCAATTTTGAATGGTCAAGTAAAAAATAAAAGGTAAATATAGGGCTCTATTGTACAATAGAGATAATTAAATGGAAGAAGTCCCGCTTACCCTCTTCAAATTTTCATTCTCCTGTGTTAAATCGGTAACTTTTAGGGTCAATTTTTCGCAGAGAGCCTGAATGAGAAACTCAGCCATGAGTGAGCAATAAAATCAAAAGTAGATTATGAAAGAAAAAGTTATATACATGCTATGTTGCAACTAGTACATGTCGACCAAACCAATGAAGACAAACCATTATTGCTAGTAAGAATCCAACCTAAACGAATTGGAAATAGGAGGTGGGACCTAAGTTAATTTTAAGAATACAGGAAACCCAAGACTTAATAGATGTGGGATAACACCATTTAACAATTCTCATTCTGAAGACATCAACTTGTAGAGGTCACCAGTCATTTCACATCATTTACAAGATAAGAGTAATCACTTGCCTAAACTGACATAGGGCAGATAAGAAAATTATTACAACATAATGTCCAGTCCAACAAAATTCATGAATGCGTTTTATAGCATCCATCATAAAATAATTGAAGAATCCAAAATAAAACCAGGAACTGCTTTCTATCAATTGTTACGGCTACAAACAGAGGATAACAATTGAGGTATTCACCATATGTTGGCGGTTTGGAGAATGCCATATCATATGGGTTTAGGGATCAACCTTTAGCACTTTTCCTTTTTTAAAATAGGCAATACCAACAGATCCCAATGCCAGCTGACAGATCCGCAGCACGCGCAGCCCCCAAAGAGAATTATTGAACTTGCAAACAAGGGTTAGGTTGCAAGCAATATTATTATCTATACTAATATTAAAGTGACTGACTGATTTGGTGTTATAGTTTTCCAGACACAAACTTAGTTGGTTTTACTTAAAACCCAAAATTAAAGAAGAAAAATCAAATTAGGGATATTTATGTATTTATATTATTTTAACTAAAACAAAATACTTTACTCATTTAGAAAAGAAATACTCACCCATATAATAACTGCCTTTTAGAAAAACATAATTTTTATTTTTTTAACAATTAATTCTTTTCACACGCATAGCAGGAATGTCAAAATCTAGCAAGTTAATGACAAGCAAAAACGACTTATCAGAAGAACAAAAGCATATTATTATGAGTTAAATGACAAATAAAAGTCAATGAATTAACACAAACAAATTATTCCCTTGATTCTTATAACCAAAACAATCTAAATATGTACAATAAAAAGATGAAATGCAGTTATCTAGCAGTACAATTGTGCCCAAAATCCTAGGTTTTAAGTAGGATTAAAATAAGGGAAACTGGAAACGGATAAGGCTTTCCTTAAAATATTTTTCAGAGACATTCTTATTCGACAGAAAACATTTACAGTCAAAGCAAGAAAAAGATACAAGTAACTCAAAAAATGCAGACTGAAAACCATGTAACATAAAATCTAAAAGCAAAGATAGTAACCGAATATGCAATAAATCAATTACCTGCCTTCGGCGAATAGTTTGTCGAGCTGACTCCCTGTTTGCTAATATTCTACGTAATCTTCGTGCTTCCTTTTCAGCCTGATAGAGAAAGCTTCAGTTGAAATCTAGGGATCAATCTCAAAGCATGAAAGTCAAATAAAAAGTCATTCTACCTCAGTTAAATTCTGTCTTGACCTTCCCCCACCACCTGACATGTGTTTTGTAGCACATGTAGGACTTGATTTGACCGATTCAGCATTCTGCTCAGCCTTCACTGGTTTTATCAGAGCATTGTTCCCTGTCTTTTCATCCTGCCAAATATCTTTCTCAGGCATTTCCACTGTGCTAAATAATATCTATTATTGAAGTGAGCAACCAGCATAAATAGATTTATAAAATCTGAAAGTAAACAAATAAATCAATATGTAATATATCACAAACGCATCCGAATGGCTTTTCAAGAATCATCTGCCATCATAATCCTTATTTGTTAACATTCTATGCAGTCAACAAGTTTCTTTTTCAGCCTGATCAAAATGAAAATTCAGCCGAAAATAGGAGCGTTTAAAAAGCACAGCAGTAAATCAAAGCAGTTATTTACCTTGGTTACATTCTGTCTTGACCTCACCACCCCATTGGATGTGTATCTTGAAGTGCAAGGATGACTCCTGTCAAGCAACTCAGCTTCCATCGATTCAATAACTACAGTTGTGCTTGTCACTTGACTTTGCTCCTGGCCTACTGTAGCTTGATCCTGCCATTAAAAAAAAAAATTTCAAGTCCTGCACAAAATAGTGTGACTTGGTAACAGATCAATAAACGAAGTCCAATTAAGACAAAACTTGTCCAGCTAACCAGATCACTAAACAAGTCAAATTAAGACAAACAGGTTTAGCTAACCTCGTTTTCCACATCAATGATTATTACTTTGTTCTAAACTTTCCTAAATTAGAAACCTTTCTACAGTCACCAGTTTCTCCCAAGTTTATCCCTATTCGTTTTTTCTTTCCACGTTTGTCTATGTTTTTAACTCCTTGAAATCCCAGAAATAGAAAAATGATCAAGAATTTAACAGGTTATAAGAAAATCAATAAGTTATTTGAGTGGTTATATTTTATGATTTTTTTTTTCTTTCTATAATTCAAAATAAGACATTTCCAGCATTCATAATACGGAATCAGTTTTACCAAATTAAATTCAAATATTATGAATAAAAGGTTTGAACCTCTAAAAATTGAATTTATTTTTTGAGCACCAAAAAGATATTTTTTGGCATATGTTAGTTCTACATTTTCAATAATGTGAGTTACTTTCAGAAAGTAATTTGAATTACTAATTCCGGGCCGACACGGTGAAAAAGCCACTAAACCAACAAAATATCAGAATTTTTTTTCTTAAAATGGAAAAAAAGAAATGGATAAATGAGTCAAAAATATCGATAAAATTAGAGTGATTCACAAGTTAAAAACCAACCTCAGCGAGATTCGAAACCGATTGCACCGGGTTGGAACCGACGTCAGAAGGCGGTGACTCACTCCTAGTACTGGCTCGCTTCCTCACTCGCTTCCCTTTGCATCCCCATTTGGTGGCAAATTCGGCGGAGACGGCAACAGCAACCCGCTTCTTCGAATGCGCCAAGGCGGCCAATATCTCCGCCGCTTCCATCTCCATCCGATCCGCATCCACCGCATCCTCCGCCACATCTCCCGGTGCCGAAGCGAACGAACTCGAAAGAAAACCTCTCTCTAAATCCATCCTAAAAATGGGAAAAAAAACAAATTTTCAAAATTTAAAGGGGAAAAAAATCAAAAGAGAAAACAGAACACTTTCAACTTCTTTGCAAGGAAAAGGAAAACAAAAAGAAAAAATGGTCTCCTCCAAGTCCTCCGCGGCGCCTTGAGGATGTATCTGAGAGTGCCACGTATCATTTGTCGCCAGGTAGACAATCCGGTGACCCGTGAGGGGTCCAGCACGTGCGAGTAAAGTGAAGAAAGAAGCGGAAATCGGCAGCTGACACGTGATAGAGTGAAGAAGAAGCACGTGGGATTTTGTCATTTGTGGGTCTTTTTAGTTCAATATGAAGACCACGTGTCTTGAAGCTATTGAGCCGAGATTACGTGCAAATTGGAGGACCAGGTAAAATTAAACCATTGACGTTGAGGATTTATATTTAATTTCATTTTTTTGTTTTCTCATTTTTTTTCTTTTTTTTACTGATTTTTGGGGTGAAAAGTGAAATTTACGGCTGTCAAAATAGTGGACTGCATCAAGTTATTTTGATTACACCAGTTGTAGCAATTTGCAAGTTGGCATTGGGCTGAATCCTGTGATGTCTAGTTATTCGGCTTAATTTAAAAAAATACGAATTGGATTTTATTTTTATTAGTCAAAGTTTAAATAATTTAAGTTACCAAATAACTTAAATTGAAATATTTTAATATTTAATTGAAATAGTTTATAAATTTAATAATATTTTTTAATTTGAATTTAAAAGGTTGGAGTTAAATATCAAAATCAAGTTTATTTTTATTAGGTGAACAAGCTTAAAGTGAGTTAAGCAATTTAATTTTTATCTAAAATCGAATCCGAAATTTAAAAGTAAAATTGGATTAAGTTCGAGTCAAACTTTGAATTTTAAATTTTAAATTATACTTAAACCTTAAACTTTTCATAAACTGGACTTAGCTTGGCTCGAATACACCCAAACATATAATTAAAATTTAAAGAATTTTTAAATTTTTTAAAATTATTATTTATATAATAAATTTTTTGATTGTAACGTTCAAATTCGAGTTAAAAAAAATCTAAATTTGAGTTTTCTTATAGACAAATAACATATTTTTAATCCAAATTTGATGATTTTGTCAACATATAAATATATATTTATTATTGGACCTAACATTTTAAGGCTAAAAAAAATTAAAATTTTATTTTGCAGTTAGATAAATAATTGGTCCAAAACTCCAAAATCTAATTGAGGCCACAAACCAAAAGTAATGCTGGGCTTGAAGAAAAATTCAATGGGCCAAGCTTCCAAGTTGAGTCGACGCTCACAACAGCACTTCATTAGCCAATGCAACACTTGACAACATAGCTACAAGATTCTGTGTTGCGTGGCTCTTTCTTAGGACTTTATCTCCATTTTAATTCCAAAATAATAATAATAATAATAATAATAATAATAATAATAATAACAACAAAATTAGCTACTTTTTTTTTTCCATGTAATGATTTTTCATGCGGATTTATATATATATATATATGTCAAAATTGAAGTATTTGAATCTAAGGCATGGTGCGAATAATTGGGTTCGATTCTTAGCACTTGTGAAATAAATTATTCATTTACTAATTTCTTTTAAAACTAATTTTTGTATTAAACGTAAAATTTACTAGTCGAAAAATCTAATTTTTTTATCGTTAATCCACTTACTGTTTAACTAAATTAAATAAAATCAATACCTATTAACCCTTAGAGGATTGTGGCAAATCGACTAGATTAGGATCATGAAAAAGTGACAAAAGATGAGTATGCCAAATTGAAGCTTATATTAATTTCTCATCCGTAAACATGTTTAAGTGTTTGAAGCATATGCTCATGGTAGCTTTGCTGCTATGTCTTTGTCATCCATAATTGGATCTCTTTGTTTCCAAAGAAAATAACTTTAGTCATCTATATTGCTTAGATGTGAGGTGAATATTAGATACGGATATAAATTCAGTATAAAAGTATATTCAATTTATATTTTCTTGCTTTTTGGCTGTATAGATATACAAACAAACTTTAATGAGTCCTAAAAATAAGTTTATTTGTCTAAATTTAAAGATCTATTCAATATTTAAAAATGTTTGAATAAAATATTGCTTTTTTATCTTCAGACAGCTAAAATACCATAGAAAATTGAAACTGAATCGCATCATGCAGTTTGATTCGAGTTTTTGTTTTTGCAATTAAATCCATTTTTTTTAGTACATTTACTTGTTCCAATAATTGATTTCCCCATGTCTCATGGTGCAGCTAGGGAGGAGTATTATTGCTCCTGAGACCAACCAACATTAATGGATAGCTTTAAAATGCACTGCCGGGTGTCAACCGAGGAACAGTTACCATTTTGTGTTGTATCAATTGATAAAGGGGTCCATGGTAGAGTTATTGGCACTCAAAAGCGTTTCTGATTTCTCAACAGGCTCGGTTGCGAGGGATGGCAAGCTATATTACTTAGACCATTTATTTTTTTTTAAATATTTATGTCTGTTACACATTTGGATATAAGTATTAAGTAAAAAAATGCGATCTTTTAAATATATGAAAAAACTTAAAATAAATTGAGTATAATTGTATCGAACATATGCTCACCTGTGAATCTGAGTAAAATGTGCCATCTAGTCGAAATCTTTTGAGCTCTGAGATTTTAGAAAACGGCATGACCAATTTTGCTGATCCATGGAACAGAGATGAATTTACCTGTCATCTCATGACCAATTTTGCTGATGCATATGGTAACGAGCTTTAGCCAGTTCCCAGACTAGCAGGATTGGCTAGTACTTTGTTGATCGATCTCAAAGTTGACGCATATCATCATTATATGAATGAAATATCCACCAGAGCCTCTCAGGATAATGCGTAATCCCAAATCATGGTGGAACAAACAGCTAATGGATATTTATGAAACACATTAGGCATCAACTGCGATAATGGTATAGCCATTCCAAAAAAGAAAGCTGAAGTGGCATTTAAAGCAGATCAGATTTTTACATTCACCAGTGCATCCACAGCACTAGAAGCACCAAAAACTTAATGGTAAACTCATGGCATGTTGCACTCATATGCCAGTAGTCCCGTCAACATTAGAGTCATTTGATATCGGCTGTGCTGCAGTTGGTGCAAGACCGCTCGGATACCTGCATGCCGAAGGCATAGTAGGGGTATGTGCTGTTCTCGGAGACAGGAATGGTGAAGGGGTGCGAGGAGTTCTTGGGGACAGGTTGACGAACTCTAGTGCTTGTTGTCTCAGTTCTACAGGGTAGTCAGCAATGCACCCAATCCTTGGCCCAGCCCCAGTTGACCATTTGAGGGATAGCTGATGTCCTAATTGGTATGATTTCACCGCCTTCTTCGAGTTGATCCTTTCCAATATAGCTTCTTTAGGTACCTCAGTTCTTGGGCTCTGAAGACCACCGGATAGAGTCCTTTTATACGTAATTGAGGTCTTCGTTTGGTTACTTTCAGATGACTCTGACGACAAATTCTTGTTTTTGTTGTCAAGTTCAGGTTCTGTGGGCACTGAGCTCGTTGAAACTTCAACTGCGGTCCCACTACTGCTGGATTTGCTATCATTGTAGCTATCAGAATCATCAGTTGCTCGGCGTATCTGAAAATGAGAGATAAATGTCGGTCATCATATTTATTATCGGAATCGAAGAAGGAAATGGCACGATTCGATTTAACTGAAATGGAACCAGAGGTTCAAGGATCACAACCAGCAAGTATAAGAAACAACGAAACGGACATGTAAAATCTTCCAATTTTTGTCAAAGTGCCGAACAACTGCCATTTTAGGCAACGCTTGCATGACACAATTCCTTGATGCAACATCGAAACATCTAATTTTCAGCTTGACAATTGCAGAAGAGAAGATGGATTATATTGAAAGGTTACCTCAACTTCATTGAGGTTCACTCCATTCTCCTTCAGAAATGACAGAAAACTCTTGAGACTACCATCTGTTGGCCGGTAATGTCCGCTATATGCAGAGATGGACTGAAAAAAAAAAAATGAAGGAAACCGGGTGTCAATGAATCTGCACATTGTATTGGAACTTTAACAATATTGCCAAACAATAGAAGGTAGAATACAGTGCCCTGTTTGCCCAAGTGATGAATTATTGGTGTAAATTTGACGAACAACCTAGTCATTCGAATGCAACCAACAATAAGCAGGTAAAATTCCTGTTACTCCAGTAAATCCTATTAAATGATTATGAACATATACCTTTAGTATTCCCTGCTCCGCCACCAGCCTACCGGCTGCAAACGTCGCTCCTCCAGCCAAGAAGCTAGAATGATGAAACATCCCTTTCTTCTTCTGCAAGGTATAAAAGAAATTGTCGGTTTTCATATCTCCTCTCGGTAACAATCAAACGGTACTGTTGCAATTAGGATGCTTACCTCGCCAGCATACAATATCTTGGAGGTGCTCATAACAAATATCCATTTCCCCATTGTATGAAGGACATCCCTAGTTTGTTTATGGATAATCTTACCTTCAACAACAATGTACTCATAATGCTCCCTTTCTTGCTGTTTCCCCACCAAACACCCCCCCAAAAAAAAAAATTCACATCAGGATTTTGCAAAAACTAGAACTAACAATTTCATACATCTTATTGGAGATTTAAATTTAGCTTCAATCTAAAATGTGAAGGCACATACAGGTCCAAGATACTTGATGCATTGTTGTCGAAGCTTCGATCTCGGGCATTCTTTGAGGTCAATCTCTTTCCCATCCCCTATATCCAACCTGTAAATAGCACAAATGAAAAACTCCATGAGCAATTAACTGCTTTTAATACCTACTACTAGCTCGAGCAACCCTTTTCTTTCAACAAGGAAGATTTCAAGCTAGATTATCCCAACTCTTTATTTTCCTTACAAGTATCCTAGACAATTATTTAACATGTGTAAATGAAAATTATCCTCAAAAAATATATTAAAAAAACTTTAAAAAATTAAAAAAAAATACTTGGATCAAATGCATATATACATCCGACATTTATCCCGAGTTTAGATAAATTTTCATGTTAATAGCAATTGAACTCATAATGTAACAGAAGCAAAAATGTTTTGAGGCTTACCAGTAGAAAAAAGGCTGACCCGCATCAGATTTACACCACTCATCGTAGTAAATATGCAAGTTATGCCCATAGCGGTGACGTGGATCAATCTACAGTTTAAAAAAAAATGTTAAAAAGAGTCTTAAAAACATATTTTCCTTCCGAAAGAAAATCTAATATTTGAAATGATTTTTTGTTTTTTTTGGGAGGGGGGGGATTTAACTGAAAGGGCTAAGGAGATTAAATTACAGCTTCAATCCAATGTCGAAAAGCCAATTTTTGTGCTTTGGCATCTTTGAACAATCCTTTCCCAACCTGCCAAAATTCCAAAATTGGTTATGTATGGAAATGAATAAAGAAAACAATAATTTCGAGGTTTTTTTCTTTCTTAAGGACAAGACAAGGAAAATCAAGAATCGCCGTCAAAGTTTCAACTTTTAAAATAACAAATTTTAATAAAAAGAAAAAAAAAAGAAGAAGAAGAAGAAAATACCTTAGAAGCATTTAAGCCAACACGATTCCACCTTGAAGCAGCAGATTCTGGTTTCAAATAATTAAAAAAGGAAATTGTGCTGTGATTAAGCCGTGCATAATCTAAAACCCTCCACCTGAAAAAAAAAACATATATATAAAATTTTAAATAACATAAAAATGAAAAAAATAAATAAAAAACAGAGACAAAGATTTTATGAACTGACCATTCTTCGGCGACAACAGCGGAGTCTGCTAATCTACGCCGTGTCCAATAACTCCTATACACCTTCTGAACCTTAACAGCCGCGTTGGAGTGACTTGAAGCACCACTAACTCTGGGCGCGTGATTCGAACCTGAAGAATCTCGACCATCGATCGACGACTCCACCGGCATTTCAAAGCCGCCACCACCACCAGTATTATTGCCCGACGCAGAATCCCATTCGCTCGATTCTTTCGGACTATTAATGGAGAAAAAATCGGACAGCTCGGAGCATCCAAGAAACCCGGTGTTCTGAAGTTCCGAGGAGGAAATGTCATAAAACAGAGACTTTGACTGGATTTCGAAATTTGAAGTTTCAAGTACTTCCATTTTTTTTTTCGTTTGCTTGTCTGCTAGACTTTGTCAAAATAGTCTTAAACCAAAAGAACGAAGCCTTAGACGTTTCAACGCCTTTTTCATAGAAAAAAAAATGAAAAAAGAAAAGCCCTTCGGGTCTCCGGTTTCAGAGGAGTGAGCAAAGAATATAAGTAGTCGGAGTTTTAAAGATTTGGAAATTTCCCGGGAAACCTACCCGTGAGTTTTTATATTTCCACCCAGTTTTAGTGAACTGCGTGTCCGACGCGCTAAAGTTGAGACTGAGTTTTATTATAAGTAACTTGTTTGTTGCAGGGAGAGAAAACTAAGCTCTGAGAAGGCAAAACCGGAATTGAATTTGTTAACAACTTTTAGTTTAAATTTCCAAATTTATGATTTTTTTATTTTTAAGTTATTCATATCAATATTATATAACGTAAAAAAAATTAAAA
>JBBYHO010000012.1:8093926-8119737 GCA_038382025.1 Adansonia gregorii
AAACACAAGCTAATTAAGCTTAAGTTTTAGTTATATCAAAACTAAGATTAATTCAAAGCTAATATAGCTAACAATTCAACATGTTGGCATTCTATCTTTTCAGCTTAAACCTAAGGATAGTTTGAGCCTAGGATCGTAGTCTAATTCTCTTATCCAAATCTAGTTAAGAAATTTTTTCAAAGTCTGATGTTCCTAGTCATGATTTAGCACATAGGCACTTTATCATTTTTAAGTCAAACCTGAGGATAAGTCGAGCTTAGGCCATAGTCCAAGTTTTCTATCTGAAATTTGTTAAGCAATCCTTTTGAAAGTTTGATGTTGCTAGTCATGATTTGGCATATTGGTATTTTATCATTTTTAAGTTGAACCTAGGGATAGGTTGAGCCTATGATAGTAGTTTAGGTTTGTTATCCAAAAATTCAAACTTTACTTTTTTTGCTAAAAAAGAATCTAGGAATTGCCACCAGAATTGTGTTCTATCCTAACTTTAGATTAATTTTACTCTATTCATTTATAGGAACAAGAGGTAGCATTAAGCATATCTTTGGACAAAGAGAGGTAGCTATAAAGACCCTATTTTATCCAGGCCAATTTTTGGCATATTGGGTTTTAATTAAAAGGTAATAGAATTACAAAATAAAAAAAAATAAAAAATGAGGATGACTACTGAGTACTGTCGTTGAAGGATCATATTAAAGAAATATGTAAAAAAGAGGCATCAAAGGTCACTATTGAAATTGTCACCGAGGTTACACGAATAAGAACTAGTCAATCGTCCATCATTCCCAACTAAGGAGAGGTGTTCAAAGGCCAAAGGTATGAAAAATTCACATGTTTGCGTGAATATATCAATACATGGCCTAGATATATTGATACAAGGCTTCTACGTCATAAAAATTCAAAATTCCACTATTTGTATCGATTTGAAAAGAGAATGTATCAATACAAAAGCTAATATATCGATACATTGGTCAATTGTATCAATGGAGGGTCATATTATAGCTAAATTGGACAAGATGTATTGAGACATAAGTAATTATATAATATATTTTAGAGTTTTTGCCTAGATGTATCGATACGATTTGCAATGTATCTATACATTAATGCATTTTTTGCCCAGTTTGTGCTATTTTTTAGCCTTTGCACCATTGATCTAAAAATCCAATTTAAACATATTTTTGTCATAAAAAATTATTAAAATTCATACGAGGCCTTAATTATGGACTTATGATTGGGTTTTAACAAAATTTGTGGCCTAAAATAGCTTGAAAATAGGACATTTTCATGGATGATATGGTTTGCTCAAGGGTAAAGTAGTTCTTTTTCCTCTACGGACTTCACTATCAGCTAATGAGATTCTGGCTAGTTAAGCATAACTTACGATTGACCCTATGCAACATTCAAAAAATTCAAAATTAGAGCCAATTTTAGCTCAGCAAATGAAATGAAAAAAGAAACATTATTCGATTGCCTTGTTCTTTTTAGCCAAAAACTTCATTCCTATAGCTCTTCTAGGCCTCTCCCTAAAAACTTCCAAAAACCCATCATTTCACTTATTTTTATTCTTAAAACTATTCTCCAGCAATATTATAACTAAAAAGCTCCTTCTTTACATTCTTTTCTTGCTAGATAAAAAAAAAAAGGAAAAGTGAGCTCAAAGCTACTACTCAAAGTAAAGGCTAAGGTTTAAGGCTCGTTGGTACATTTTTTTTATTTAATTTTTGTTTTCCATAATCTTTGTCACTTTAGTATGCCAAAAATCCAGATAGCTACTACGTTTTCTAAGAAAACTAATCGATTTTGTGGCCTTGGATGTGGTATATGCTTTATTGACTCCTTTAGCATGTTTCTTTATTTCCATGTGCTTTGTTTTTTTTGAAAATATATTTTGATGTTACCTTGAAATTCTAGCTAGTTGTTAATCTTTATTTAAACATGTTCCCAACATTTTCATAGCATAACTCTTCTTGTCATTCATGAAACTAATATGTCCATGCACTCTATTGTCATTTTCTTGCATTTTTGTTACTAATATCATGTCAAAATGCCATCTTTCCATGTCTAAACATGTTATCTATGCCCATTTACATAAAAGTCATGTTTGGTCCATCCCATGCTTGTCAAGATGTTTGCTTGTTTGCTATCAAAATCTATTTTTCTAAAAACTTCCCCAAGTTAAGGCTATGCTAACCTCAATAAATAAGGATTAATATGGACTTTAGATTTTTTTAAATCATTAGTCATCCAATCTTGAAGAAAAATCAAGTCTTTTTATTTAGATTCAAAGGTTTTTAAGGTCAAAATTCCTATTTTCAAAAATAAAATTACGTTCCTTCTTAGTCTAAGTTGTCGGTGCCTTACTCTTTTGCTTAGAGCCATTATGTTTGTGACATGGTCAACAGGCTGTTTCATTCATCCTAAATTGCTCTAAGATTATCTAAATGAGCTTCTAAAGCCCATGTCACTCATTATTTTCTATCATGGATATTTGGAAGTCCATGGCCCCAGTTTAGTCTTTAAAAACCTGAAAAAATAAAAAATCACCCTTTTTTGTCCTTACAACATTGTTCACAAATTAAAAAATTATTTTTGAACCCTAAACCATATTTCTTTTTCCCTAAAAAGAAATCAAATTCCTTTCCAACGGTATCTCGTTTACCCTTAGATCATTTCAGATGGGGAAGATACAATTTTTCAAATTAAGGCTACCCTCGTAATAAACAATCTGCAATCTATTTGGGCCATTTCGGCCAATCAGATGACTTTTTAAAATTTTCCAAATATTTTTCATAGCAAGGTCATGAAATTCACTTTCCAAAAACGTATCATTTGTAATTTTTTGTAGGAGCTGAGAATGATTTTTCAAAGTTTGTTACACATTTTCCCCTTCACTTACGGTCAGCGTCCTACTAGACTAAATTTAAAAATTATTTCCACCCAGAATGTGATTTTTCAAGATTTTTGAAATATTACATTAACCCTTATTGAGTCACATTAGCAATGGTACTTCATCTAACCCTCGGAACCTGTGAATTTGCTCGAAATAAAATAAAAAAGGGGATGTGGCAATGTTATCCTCTATTTTTAACATAAGTCAAAATCAATTGATTTTTCCATAGAATCCCACTCTAAGGTATTTGGATGCCTCCATGTTATCCTAATTAGTCCCTTTGAGAAAAAATATGTGTGTCAACCCTATAGATTAGAATCAAGGCATTAGTGATTTTCGTTATGTCACCTTTATTTTTATCAATTTCGTTTTTAATCAAAAATCACTATTTTGTTAAGAAATTGTCAAAAATGTCATTTTGTCAAGAAATCATTGAACCTTTTTCAAGATAAATTCTTTGAGCTTATCTCTCCAGAATCACTAAAGTTTTCATCTATGGGGATACTCTAACCTTATCTTCTGAAGGGATAATCCAACCATGCTTTTGCAAATGTCATTTGAATTTCAATAATCACTAAAATTTTCATCTTCAGGGATACTCTGACCTTGGCTTCTTAAGGGATACTTTAACACCGCTTTTCAAAATTTGTCAAAAAAATTAAATTTTCTCTTTCTTAAGTCACTTTAGACTTTTGCAAAATTTAAACCTGATTTTCACACCTCAAGTAATCAATAGATCTGAACGTGTCTTCAAAATTGTCAACTCGATTATTTTAAGATAATCGATAATTACGAGATATAATCCGATCATTCCTCCTCTCTCTCTTTTACTGTTTTGTATGATTTATCTTATGCGATATTATTCTTTATTCTTTTTACTACCGTGTTTCCTTTGTGATGATCATTTTGCATCCATATTTCCAAAATTGTTTTTAAAAAAGTATAACAGAATGTTTCATATCGATATGCTCTTGTGATTGATATGGAATGTCTAGTTTTCAAAAAAAATTAATCGAGAAAACATTCTAATAAAAAATTCCTATGTTCTTACCTCTTCAGGATGCATGCATGATTTATTTTTTTTTTAAAACCTGAGTTTATTTTATTAAATTTCATGCATAAGAAAGGGATTATATTTAAATAATGACAAGTCAAAACTATGTTAGGATATGGTTAGAAAGATATCAATTTTGGGCATCACAAAGAGGTTTGTATTTTCTTGCATGTGACAAACTCTGAAACCCAATCATTGAATCTTTAAATTATATAGACCATGGAATAAATTTTTCAAGTTTCATAAATTCAACTATCAGTTTTAATAGGCACTCCATCACACGTAGCCTAAATGATCAATGGCAACTCTAAGTATTGGCCATTTTATGGTGGTCAATCAAGACCGATTAGATGAATGATTCATCTGACGGTCTCTTTCTTGAGTTATAAAGGAAAAGTCTCAGTCAAGAAGACATTGACCAGTCAAGAATTTTATTATTTTCAATCAAAAATATTTTTAAGTAGCACATATTCCCTTTGATGATAAAGGCAAGGCATTCCTAACACTCACTTTTTTGGGTGCTTCGATAAAAGTGACATGTATACTTTAACTAAGCTTCCAAAGATCGATTTTGAATGGTCAGTTTGCACTGATAAAGTTGACTTTAACAAAGATTGCAAGAAAAGTTCTGTGCCATAAAATTTGCTAAGGTTAATTGAACATGATCAAGATAGAATATAAAACTCCCTCACAACCACTTGAACCTTTCTCACAACCACTTGAACCTTTCTCTTTGGTTGACCAAAACTTAAGATCGTTTATACTTAAGGCAACTTAGAGACTCTAAAGAACATGCTTCAAGCGTGAAGAGAAAAGAGTACCAAGGAATGCACTTAGGAAAAGAAAATGAAATTGAATGTTACATCATATGATTAAGACATTTAGCATGTTTACTAAGAGAATCTTTCCCTCAAGAAAGACTTATTGGTTTGCATAGTTGTGTTTGAAATGAAAGATGGCTCTTTTTTCTTTCAACCTTCCATAATTTACAAAATCATTCATTTTGCTACTCAAATTCATTCTTTCAAAAATCTTAATCAAAGATCACCCTTTATATTGGGAGATGTCAACGATGTGCCCCTTAAAAAGATTCTTTGTGAATCAAGATACGCATGTGACTTAAAAATATTGTGATGCAGGAAGTGATATAATTCTTGACAAGGAAATGTCCTCTTGATCGGGACTCTTCCTTTGTAACTCGAGAGGGGGACCTTCAAACAAATTGCTCATCCAATCAATTTCTATTGGTTACCATGAAATAAAGTCACCATAGGTCATTTAAGCTATTGGGTGCTTGTTGAAACCAACATTTTGAGTTATCTAACTCAAGGTGTGAATTCCATGGCCTACATGGTCTAAAGATTCATTGGTTGGGTTAGGAGGTGGTTACACCCAAAAAGGTATAAACCTCCCACAATGCCTAAAGTCGATACCTTTCTAGCTATGCCCTGGTTTTGGTCCTCAATCTTGATTTATCATTATTTTGATATAATCCTTTTTTAATGCATGAATTTGTGTAAAATAAATATAGGTTTTAGATAATAATTTGAATCTTTTATGGACCCCAAAGAAATGGGAACACAAGGATTTCTTACTAAAATATTCTCCAGCTTTAATTTTTAAAAATCTGATATTTTGTATTAAGCATTAGAAAGATATCAACAAGGAGCATTACCTTATCATTTTCTGAAAAATGATGTTGAAAGTATGGATGCTAGATGACCATTACAAAGGAAATGTGTTAGTAAGATGATAAAATAAGATAATATCATGTTAAGAAAATTAACACAAAACAGCAGAAGAAAAATAGGAAGGATAACTAGAATGTATCTCCTAATTGTCATCGATTATCTAAAAATAACCAAGTCAACAATTTGAGACACATTTGGATCTACTGCTTGCTTGAGGCATAAAAATTGAGTTTGAACTTTGTAAAGTCTAGAAAAAGGTTAGGAGAGAAAATTTAAGTGTTGACAATTTTTGAAAACCGGTTGGAGTATTCCTATTGACAAAAATTTTGATGAATTTTAGAGAGATGAGCTTGAATGACTTAGCTTGACAAAGGTTAGGTGGTTTCTTGACAAAATGATATTTTCAACAATTTTTAACAATATTGATAAGTTTTTATTTATAAAATAAGAAATTTGGCAAAATAGGAGAAGTGGAATTTCAAAAAGGCTTGTGCTTTGATATGAGCCTATGGGGTGACGCACATATTTTAACTTGAAGGGGTTAATCGAGATTACTTAGAGACATTCAAACGCCTCAAAGTGGGAATTCTAAAAAATCAATTTATTTTGACTAATGTTGAAGAAAGCGACAACATCGCACTATCTCCTTTTTCAATTTTATTTCAAGTGAATTTAGATGTTTCAAGAGTCAACTGAGGTACCATTAGAAAGGTAACTCAATAAGGGTTAATGTAAAAATATTTCAAAAGCCTAAAAAATCAATTTTTAGGTGGAAATAATTTTTGAAGTTAGGTCTAATGCAATACTGAAGCACGTGTAGGGGAAAATGTGTAGTGAACTCTGAAAAATCATTTTTGGCCCATATGAAATTGTTAAATTTTAAATGATACCTTTCTAGAAAGGGAATTTCACAAAATTCGTTGAAAAAATATTTTAAAAATTTAAAAAAATCATATGATGGCTGAGTGGCTCAAACAGAATACAAACCGCTAATTCCAAGAGTTCGAGATAGCCTTAATTCAAAAAATCCAAAATGATCCATGAGTAGACGAGATATCGCTGGAAAGTTAATATGATGCCTTTTCAAGGAAAAATATTATAAAATTCATGAAAAATTGTTTAAGGTTAAAAAATGATTTTTCAAGTCATGATTATAGTGTCATCAAGGCAAAAACAAGGGAGTTTTTTGTTTTTTTAGGTTTTTTAGGACTAAATTCCAACCATGGATGAACTTTCATGACAGAAAATAGGTGGTTTGGGCTTCATGAGCTTATTTACACAATCTTGTAGTAGTTTGGGATAATGAAAAAGCCCATTGACCATGTCCCAAACATAAGGACTTTAAGTAAGAAAGATCAAGGAACAAATAATTTTGGACATTAAAAGAGGGATTTTATTTTTGAAAATAGAACATTTGGCCTCAATAACCCTCAAATCCAAGCAAATCTTGATTTTTTGCCAAGATTGGAAAACCAATAAATAGAAAACCTTGAGTCCATGTTAATCCTCATTATTGAGATTAACATAGCCTTAAGGTTTTTAAAAAAATAGATTTTTGACAAAAAATAAATAAGTGATTTGACAAGCATGACATAAACCTAATGTGGCATTCATGGCAAAAAAAAACATAACAAGCATGTTTAAGCAAATAAAGATAACATTTTGACATAAAAATAATGATAAAAATGCAAGAAAGATATGTATAATGCATGAACATACTAGAATATTCTTGTGGAGATGTAAAACATGGTATAAACATAGAAGAAGATGTTCTTATGACATGAACACATGCTGAAAATTTCATGATAGCATAAAGATATGATTTTTAGGAAAAAAAGGATGAATAAACATGCTATAATATTCATGGAGGTATGGAACATGACAAAAGGCAAGAAATTTTAAGACAACATAAAAATGTAAATTTTTGGCATGAATGTATAACAATATCACAAAGAGAATGCATGGAACCTACAAGTGGTCATGATTGCATAAAAGGAGTCACTAGTGTGATTGAACATATGCAAAGAGTAACAAACATGAAAAGATGAATCAAGAACATGCACGAATAAAGTTCCAACAACTTTCTTCTTTCTAGTAAAAATGTTGCCTTTCTAACCTCTTTTTACTTATTATAAGGTAGCAAGAAGAAAGATAAGTAGAAATGGCTTAAAAAGGTGTTTCACAGGTGTTTTTTAGGGTGGTTTGAAAGAGTTATGAAAATGATAAGTGTTTTAAGTTTTTTTTTAATGGTTGAAGAATGTCTTTAAAGTGTGTGAGAATGAATGTAAAGTCTACTAAGAATGTTATGTTATATGGCCATGTGAATAATAAAGAAAAGATGCAAAAGGTAGGGGCATTTTGCGGTTTTGATCCATATACCTTAAATATGGATAAGGTACTATGCTCAGCTACCATTCAAATTCATTGGTTTGCTTAACAAAATAATGGATCAAGGCCACTTTATGCAGCTGAGCCATGAGAATGTCCACGGTTGCCTTTTAACAAATTGAATTAAGTCATCAATATGTCCATAGACATGGCTATTTGGGCCTAAAAAATTGGAACTGATCCAATCACAAGTCCATTGTTAAGGCCTACTATGAATTTTCATAATTTTTGTTGCCAAAACATGTTCCCATTTGTGTTTTATTGTCATGATGTAAAAGGGTGAAAATAGCATGAACTAGGCAATTTTACCTTGGAGTATTAATACAAAAGCTTTGTATCGATATTGGGAGTAAATTTTTGTTCCAAGTATTGATACAATGAAGCTACTATTGATACTTAGAACAAATTTTGTTAAGTTATCAATACAATGAAGCTGGTATCGATACATGTAGTCTATATCGATACCAGCACCTTTTTTATTGATAATGGTTAGCCAAAAAAGGATTTTAAGCTATTATAAAGCTTGGTATCGATATAAAGCACCTATGTATCGATACACGAGCATCTGTATCGATATCGATACAACATGCATAAATTTGGATATTAGTAACATAAAACCTTGTATTGATCCTTAAAGGCCATGCGATACCTACTCACGTAAATATGGATTTTACGCACTTCTAGCTTCCCAGACACTTCATCTCTGCTGGAAGCGATGGTTGGCTAACTTATGCTTGCTCAAATGAACCTTATGACACCTTAAATGGTGACCTTTGATCTTTTTTTTTTACATTGTTGTCTTAATTTAGTCCCTAGGCAATTTTGAACATTTCAAAAAGAATTTTTCACTTGGCGTCATGTTGCCTAATAGTGCCTAGTTACACAACACCTAGAAATTTTCATATTTTTTATTTTTATTATTTTATTCTATTGCCTTTTAATTAAGTCCCAAGATGCTAGAAATCAACTCGGGTAAATTGGGGCATCTACAGGGGGTATGAAAAGCCTTTTAAGGAAAATAGAGTGGATACATGCTTTTAGGATTACCTAGCTTGACATCAAGAAGCAAATATAGAATGTACCAAGTTTTTGAAATCTAAACTTTCCTCCAAAAGTTAAAAAAAAGTCAAAGTCAAAATAATATAAAATCAAAATCAAAGTCCATAAAAAAGGAAAAATTAGATTAATTGAAAATGAAATTCAAAATCAAATCAAAGAGGGAAATAAAGAAAAGTAAGCAAAAATACTTAGGCGTGGAAACCCTTGGATGACTCTTGACCTAATCACTCTCAAACACAAAATTTAGGCTTGTATACCCTTTCTTTTAGAACCTTAAACCTCAACTTGCATTACATACATCAAAAAGATCATTTTGATCAAGCATGCTATTTAGATTTATGATCCCATTTCTTAAGAATTGCTTCTTTTGGAAAAATTTAAGTTTCCTTGAAGGGATCATGAAGCAATAAATCAAAAAAAAAAAAGAAAAAAAAGAAGTTAAGAAAGAAAAAAAATGAAACTCTAAGGTGAAAACTCTAAAAAATGCCAATCTAGAGCAAAGTAAAAAAACCTAAAGTCATATTTGACGTTACCTAAATAACCAAAAAAATAAAATTATCCCATCCAATCAGAAGGTTTTCTAGACTATCCAAATTTTAAAATATATAAAACCTTTACAAGTCAAGACAAGAGGTTTAGTTTACAAAATCTCTATTATGGTAATGTTCCCCTGACAGATCTCTCAGATAGATGCACACGACTTAAAAGTGGACCTTTGGGATATCCCTTGATTGTGATTTGGTTAGGCGTGATGAGATAAAATTGGGAGGGAGGATCATCGGATGAATCGCTTGTCCAACTAGTCATGGATGGCCAATATAAGTGGAAGACAGCTAGATTCATAACCAGTCATTTGGGCTGGGCATGATCAAATGCCTATTGAAATTGATGCTTCGAGTTACAAAACTCGACACATCAATTCCAAGGTCTACAAGGTCTAGAGATTCATCAATTAGGTTTAGGAGTTAGTTACATGCAACGAAGTATGAACATGCCTATGAGCCTAAACTCAGTACCCACTAGGCATGTCTTACATCGATTTGATTTCCTCGATTTTGACTTGTATTTTGATATAATCACTTTTTATGCATGAATTTATGTAAAACAATAAACCCAGGTTTTAAAAAAAATATGAATCTTGTATGTGCTCAAGAAAAGTGGGGGACATAGAGATTTCTTGACTAAAAATGATCTTCGGATTTAATTTTAAAAATTAGATACTTTTTGTCAAGCACTGAAGAGATATCGACATGGAACATTGCCTTGTAATTTTTTAAATCAATTTGAAAATATGAATGAAAAAAGGATACCAGAAGGGAAACCATGTTAGTAAGACAAAAATGAATATAAGAAATATTACATGAAAAAATGCACGAAGACATGAAAAAAGGGTGATGGTTGCGATTTATCTTGTAATAGTCCTTGATTATTAAGGAATAATTAGAATGACAATTTAAGACACATTTGGACTCTGTGGTCGCTTGAGGTGTAGAGAAAGGAGGTTTTGATCAAAAGGCCCAAGGATGTTCGAAAGAGAGAAAAATCAAAATTTTAAATGAAAAACAAGGTTTGAGTATCCTCAAGGGTGAAGTTTTTACATATTTTTGAAAGAAGGTTTTGATTAAAAGGCTCTAAGATGTTCGAGAAAGAGAGAACATTCAAATTTTTAAGTGAAAAGTGAATTAGAGCATCCCCTCGAAAGACGAGGTTGGAATGTCCTTAATGGCAAAGATTTTTTATATTTTCAAAAAACAGAATTTTTAAGCAAAAATAAGTATTTTAAAATGAAAACTTGTAATTAAAATAAAAGATAAAATTAATTTTTTATTGTGTTGTGGCCTCGATCAAAGTCTCATGGGACATGTTTGGTAACACAGGACTCCATAGGGAATCAATTGGATGCATTTCGAGGCATTCTAATGCCTTAAAACAGTAGTTCAGGAAAATGCATTTAAATTTTCTTAAATCTAAAAACAAGGGACAACATTACGCTATCCAACTTCCCAAATTTACTTTGGGTTCATCTAAAGGTTTCAGGGGGTAAATAAGGTACATTAGAAAGGTGACTCAATAAAGATTAATATAAAAATATCCAAAAAATCTTAAAAAATCAAGTTCTAGGTCAGATTGATTTTTAAAGTTGGGTTTGATTTAGTATTGATGGTACATGCAAGGGAAAATGTGCAATAAACTTTGAAAAATCACTCTAGACTTATTTAGAATCAATAAATCATAAATAATACCTTTTTAGAAAAGGAATTTCATGAAGGTTTTATGAAGAATATTTGAAAAATCCAAAAAAAAAATCATCTAATGGACCAAAATTGCCCAAATAGAATATAAACTGTCGACTCTAAGGGTTTCAGCCATCAAAGATTTGAAAAATCATAACTCTTTCATCTGGAATGATCTAAGGGAAAACGAGATACCGTTGAAAAGATAATTTGATGCCCTTTAAGGAAAAAATAAGAAAATTCTAAAAAAATAGTTTAGGCTTGAAAATGATTTTCACCTTGGAGCACAATGCTGCCATATCAAAATAGGGAAGTTTTCTATTTTCGAGTTTCCTATAATTAGGCTTTAGGCTATAGACATCCAAATATCCATGAAAAAGAGGGTCAGGGTTAGTGACAGTGGCTTAACAAGCTTATTTGCACAATTGTGTAGCAGTTTAGGATGATGAAACAAGCCATTTACCACATGACAACAAAAAGATTCTAGGCAAAGGACCAAGGCACAAAAAATTTTGGTAGGTGAAATAGATTTTAGTTTGAAAATCATAATATAGAGCCTCATTCAAACATGAATCCAAACACGAAAAGCTTTATTAATCTACAAGATTGGAAGTGCAATTAATGAAAACATTATATCTTTGTTAATCTCTACCCATTGAAGGTAACATAGACTTAACTTGGTTTTTTTTTAGAAACATATTTTCGCAGCAAGAAGCTAACATCTTGACAAACATTTTATGAGTTAAATGTGAGACACATGAAAATGAACATGGCTAGCACATTTACACAAACAAATATGAAATTGATGAAAATAATGAAACAAATGGAAAGGAATGAGTAAGAAAGTGCATGGAGATGTTGGCTTTATAAGTGACATCAAGAGTCATGTCATGAGAGATGATATAAACATGTTTAAACAAAGAAAAACATCTTGGAATTAGCAAACAATTTCAAAAATATGATTTTGTGCCAAACCAAGCTTGTGACTATAGTAAAACATTGTAAAAGGATTAATAAAACATCCAAAGCCCTAAGCCTACCATAAGTAAGGTGACAAAATGCATGAGTCATCCTAGAAAAGGTTCATGGTCGCATGGATTTTGGCTCACTAAGATAATGGAAATGAAAAAAGCTAAGTAAATGAATGGAAAGGAGTAGGAAATATTCCTAAAAGCTTAGAAACCTTGCTAGAGATATTGTGTAGAAAAGTCTTTAGACTTTAGCTCATTTTTTTCCCTTCTTTTGCTATTAGTTGGCAAGAAAGAAATGAAATTAAAGAGCTTGAAGGCTATAATATCAGTGGAAGGAAGCTTGGAAGGCAGGAATGAAGGGATGGAATTTTTGAAGTTTTTTTGTGGTGGTTTGAAAGAGTTGAAAAAATGAAGAGTGATTTTGGTCTTTTGGTGGTTAAAGAAGGTTTTTTTAGAGAACGTAAGAGTGTGCATAATTTTTTTTTAGAGAAGCCAACATTGCCCATACAGCCATGAAATATGCAAAATGCAAAATGCAAGGGCATTTTGGGGTTTTGGTACATAGACCTCATGTATGGACAAGGTACCATGCTCAGCTGCCATCCAAATTCATTAGCTTGCTTAGCAAAAACAGTAGATCAAGGCCATTTTATGCAGCTGATCCATGAAAGGTACTAAAATGCCCTTTAGCAAATTGCATTAAGTCATGAAAAAGTCCTCCGTCATGGCTACTTGGGCCTCAAAAAATGTAATTAATCAGATCACAAGTCCAATGTTAAAGCCTGGCATGAATTTGGATGATTTTTGGTGCCAAAATGTGGTCCAATTTGTGTTTTAATGTCATGGTGCAAAATGGATAAAAATGTTACAAACTAGGCTATTTTGCCTTGATGTATTGATATAATGAAATTTGTATCAATATATGAAGCAAAATGTCGATACTTCAACATATTGTACTGATACAACCTATGAAATTTGAATATTTGCTAATGTGAAGGCCTTATATTGATACACTAAGGCTTTGTATCTATACATTCATGAAAAAATGTTAATTTTACACACCTTTGGCTCTTTGAACACAAAATAAGTCTAGGAACAATGAATAACTAATTCGTGCTTGTCTAAATGACCTCGATGATCTATCGACATATCTTTATGAATGATAATTTTTAGTACAATCCCAAGGCAGTTTAAACCTTTCCAAAAGAAAATTTTCAATTAATGTCATGTCGCTACTTGGTAGTTGTCCCTATTTTATTTTTATTGCTTTATTCTACAACTTCTAGTTAACCCTCGGATATCAAAAATTGGCTTAAGAAGAGAAACTAGTGCATTTCGTGTAAAAGTCTTTGATTGGGTATGATTTGTTTAGAAAAGGGCCTGGACAAAATTAGGTATCTAAATCCATCAAAATAGTCCCCTAGTTAATACACTTAATTAAAAACAATAACTATCTAAGAGGCTTTCTAACAACCTCTTACAGCTAGGATTACTAGCCAAAATTAGCACCCATCAAGCTATTACATTTGAAATCCAAGAAAGCATCATGATAAGAGATAAGAAATTCGAGTGGAGGAATGTTTTTCTCTTTTTCCTAATCAATTTGAAAATGTCTAGATTTCTGATAGTTTGCTTCAAAGGAGAGATTGAACCAAGAAGAGGGTTGAATTGGTTCTATAAAATCTTTGTAAATTTGAAGTAAATTGAAAATTAAAAATAAGATAAGGAACAGAAAAACCAACAATGGATGTATAGAGGTTTAGTCCTTTAATTTGGCACCTACATCCTCTCTTCTTTGTACTTTCTTACCAAAGTGATTTTCACAATTCACTAAGGAAATTGCTACCTCTAAGGCTAAGGTATAACCTTACACAACTATCTTTTAAGGCTTAGATAGAACCTTTTAATTACTCTGAGAATTATACCCTAACTCTCAAATATTTTCACTCATTTTCACACAATAATTTTTATGAATTGAAAAAAGTATTTTGCAAACGAATTAAACCTGTAGTAGGTAGATTTTTGCTAGAATTTAAGTACAAGATGAATGAGATACAAATAGACTTAAAGAGTATGAATTTGATATAGGTGGAAAATAAATGAATTTGATGATTTTGAGCTTTTATTATTCAATGGTTCAATGAAATTTATATATCTACTTCTTCAACTGTTTGGAACCTCTATTTATAGCTAGAAAACTAATTCATAGACATTGTGCATTCAATGTGGTGATTGAAGAGCCATTGTAGCCTTCATAAATGCTTGTTTCCGTTCAATCCCATGCTATAGTATGAATACAATACCAATAGTATTGATATAGCACCACCGATACAGAAATTAAAAAAGTGATCATTATAGCTTGTTGTATTGATATTGGGATCTGAGTATCAATACTAAGCAAGCTGCATCAATATAGATACCATTGTATTGATACATATAAGGGTTTTAGCCAAACCTTGGCTACTGCCAAGCCTTGTAACGATACACATGGGATGAGTATTGATACTAAGCAGCCTGTATCAATACATACACACTTGTATCGATACATTTGAGGGTTTTTTACAAACCTTGGCCATTGACTAGCCTTGTATTGATACTCATGGGGTGAGCATTGATACTAAGCAAGCTGTATCAATACCTTTATACTTGTATCGATACATTTGAGGGGTTTTATGCATAGTATCGATACATTTGTTCTTTGTACCGATACTAACCTTAAAAAACATTTGTGAAATGATTTTTGTTGACTTAAACACATCTCAAGAATTATTCTAAGTATAATATACTTTTTAAAGCATATAATTTTTTTACAAATTACAAACTTAGTATTTTTCAAAATGCCTTTCAATTTAAGCATAAATACCAAGTTGAGTATTAATTTAACTTAAGTTGTTTGTTATATCAAAACTGAAATCAAGGTTAATAATCTCCCTCTTTTTGATATAGCAAAACATAAGATAAATTTACTTGTGTTTAAGATTAACGAAATATAACTCCCCCTTAATACAGCAATGGTTTTTAAAAATTTATTTTAAGTAACGAAAAATAACTCCTCTTCAATAAATTGCCTAAGATTCGAAAACAAGCTTATGTTCAACATGTAATTTGGGTTCCAATAGATGTAGAATCAATTCATGGAAAGCAACATATTGTAAATTTAAGGCCTTTCTCCCCCTTTTTATTATATCAAAACAAATTTTCAAGGATAAGTAGGCATAAGCAACAATAAGTAGGATAAATTAATAAAGTAAGCAAAAGATGTTCAAGACAATGCACAACATAGAGTACCGGAGAATCCTAAAACCATAAATTTTGATAAATAAAGAGAAATCCTCATGATCTTAAAATGCTATCCTAAAAATTTAAAGTTCGACAAATTAATCAATACGCCTAAATTGATTAGACCTCATCGACCAGACGATCCTTGGCAGGTGAAGGAGTAGATGGAGGTGCACAAGGAAAAGCAACCGAGAAGGCATGGAATTGCTCTGTTAGAGGTCGGTGACTTTGCCTAAAAGTAGAAAGACGAGCATCAATGGTGTCAAATCATCCCTCATATGCATCAAACCCATAATTAATGTGAACATTATAGGAATATCTATAGGCGCAGGAGCCAGAGGTGAGGGAGGCTCATCATGCTCCATTTCATCAAGATCATAGGGAGTGAGAGCATCCGATTGCTCAAGTGGTAGTTATTGATGAGCCTTCGAAACAAAGTCACCACCTTGAATTTCACGTTTGATAAGTCCCATGAATTTGTGACCAATTTAGCAGTATATGCTTACCATAATTTTGGGGTTGCATGAAAGATCGAGACCTTGGGTGACGAAGTAGTAACTCAAGGCCATGCCATGGAGAAGACTATGACAACCACGTATGCATAAAACAAGGTCCACGAATATGAAATAGGCTAAATTTGGACAATCGCTAGATTGAATCATATGCTCTACCAATAATTCACGTCGCTAATCAAGATATGTTTGGTTTTGTATGGATAGAGCACATGTGAGATGTTAAGATAGAGTAAGCAATCGACTGGAGAAAGAAGCATGGCCTTGTTGCGGGAGGTGCACAATGCAATGGGAGCTGAGCCTTCATAGATGATGCCTTTATTCAAAGAGCCAAAGGCAGACATGAGAGAAGCTGTGTTGATGTAGAGATCTTGGCCCAAAAGATAGGATCGAATAGCAATGACATTGCCGTGGTCATCAATAATGAAAGAGGCATTACTAAAGAATGCACGAACAATATTTTCACGTACTGGAACATTTAATGAAAGGATTTTGGTCCATCCAAAAGTTTCAAAGATCTGAAGGTAAGCATAGTTAATGGACTAGAGAAAAGGAAAGTTGATGACTCGACATTGTTGGATGGGCATCTGGGCATAAACGATGGTGAAATGCTTTCGAGCTCATACATCATAGAAACATAAGTCAAAGAAGGGCTGATTTTGGGCCAAAGGTGGTTGACGAGAGAAAGAGGTAGAGGCACGGGTGATAGGACATTGATGACGTGCTGTTTGTTTAGTTTTGGGAGCCATGGTTGTGTTTGAGGACTTTTGTTGAATAGGTGGTGAGGGAACAGGTTGAGTGGGTAAAAGGCTATTTGAGGACTGTTGTCAAACAGTTGGTGGGCGCTAAAATCAATTTGCAATTATTATGATGTAGTGAATAAATTCATAATCAATCGCATAAACAATGGTGGGGAATAGTTTAGGAATGAAAAGGAGTTAAATTTTTTAAAGAAATTTGGACAAAAATGATGGATTTAGAGAGGGAAGTGATGAGAGTTAAGTTGATAAGAATTTTGAAATCTTGATGGTTTAGATATTACTGAGTGATTTTGAGATGGTTTTGGACAAGTGTGATAAGGGAATTTGGTTTATGGAACAATCGATTTTAAGATAAAAGGGTGATGATGATGAGTTTTGAAGATTTGAAGATGGAGTAAAAGAGGGATGGTTTTGTGAACAGTGCTTTCGAATGATGGAATTGTGCATGGGAGGGTTCTAAATGAATAGTGAGTATCAATACAAAAGAAGCAGTATTGATACAAAGAACATTTCTGGGTTCTGTATCGATACAAGGAATTAGGTCTCAAGACTTAGATCAAATTGCTATTGTATTGATACACACTGAGAAGTATCGATATAATGTATCCATACAGAAGGGATAGGTATCGATACAAAGAACAAATATGGGTTTGTCTTGATACACTAGAAACAAGTCTCGATAGATGGAAGAAGAATGTATAGGAATCGATACAGATGGCCTAATATAAGGTTATTTCCAATAAGATGACGTCAAATTAGATGTATTTTGGACCGAATTATTTGTTTAAAACATTTGAAAATATAACTTGGACCAAAATCAAGATCATTCAAAATTTAATCAAGATTTAACGAAATTATCCAAGAAAGTCATGACAATTGAATATTATCAAACAAGTAAGTACGTAAAACTAGTTTTATCAAACTAAGCATGATGCAAATAATAGTAAGGCACAGTATCAGATTTGGATTAAATCATGAATTTTAAGGTGTATTCATTAATCTAATTTCTCTTATAATTGTGCAAAATCTATCTTTGTCAAATGGTTTAGTGAAAATATCAGCTAATTGATGCAAGGTATCAATAAATTCAAGCACTATATCACCTTTTTGCACATGATCTCTAATGAAATGATCTCTAATTTCTATGTGCTTGGTTCTAGAGTGTTGGATTGGATTTTTGGTGAGACAAATGGCACTAGTATTGTCACATTTAATTAGAATATGATCCATGGTAATGCCAAAATGCTCCATTAGTTATTTTATCCATAAATTTTAGGCACAACAACTTCCTGCAAATATGTATTCTGCTTTAGTTGTGGATAAAGCAACACTATTTTGTTTCTTGGAAAACCATGATATGAGCATATTTCCAAGATATTGACATGTACCAAATTGCTTTTTTTATTAATTCTACATCCACCAAAATCTGCATCGGAGTAAGCATGTAAGATAAGGGATGATTCTTTTGGATACCATAGGCTTAGATTTAGAGTCTCTCTAAGATATCTAAAGATTCTTTTTACAGTAATTAGATGTGACTCTCATGGTGATGATTGGTATCTAGCACATAGCATACACTAAATATTATGTCAGGTCTACTTATGGTAAGATATAGTAATGAATCTATCATAGACCTATAAAGTTTAAAGTCAACGATTTTACCTCCTTAATCCTTTTCAAGCTTTGGTAAAGTACTCATAAGTGTGGAACAAGGCTTTGCTTAATCCATTTTAAACCTCTTGAGTAATTCTTTGGTGTACTTTGCTTAATTAATGAAAATGCCATCTTTAGTTTGTTTAATTTATAGCCCCAAGAAGAATGTTAATTCTCCCATCATGCTCATCTTGAACTCACCTTGCATTAACTTAGAAAATTCTTAACAGAGAGATTCATTAGTAGTGCCAAAAATAATATCATCAACATAAACTTGAATCACTAAAATGTCCTTGTTTTTTACTTTTATAAATAAAGTTTTGTTAACATTGCCTCTATTGAAACCTTTTTCAATTAAAAATTTTGAAAGTCTTTCATACCATGCCCTAGGTGCTTGCTTTAGTCCATATAAAGCTTTGGAATGTTTAAAAACATGATCAAGAAAATAAGGATTTTCAAAACCGGAAGGTTGTTCAACATAAACTTCCTCATTAATGAAGCCATTTAAAAAGGCACTTTTGACATCCATTTGATATAACTTGAAATTGTTGAAACATGCAAAAGCTAGTAGTATTACAATGGCCTTTAGTCTAGCTATGGGGGCATAAGTTTCATCATATTCAATTGCTTCTTCTTGACTATATCCTTTGGCTACTAATCTAGCCTTATTCCTAATTATTGTTCCACTCTTATCAAGTTTGTTCCTAAAAACCCATTTAGTACCTACAATAGGATAATTACTACGTTTTTCAACTAAATTTCAAACTTTGCTTCTTTTAGTTGGTTTAACTCTTCTTGCATAGCCATGATCCAATTATCATCTTGTAAAGCCTCATCTAAATTCTTGGTTCAATTTGTGAAAGAAAGGCTACATAATTGTATGTATTTCTATGAGATGATCTAGTTATTACCCCTTGCTTTGGATCACCAATTATCTCACAATCTTTAACATAAGTCAACTCTCTAAGATGATTTCTTTCCCTTTCTACTTGAGTTGGCTCATGTGGTTCTTCCTCCTTTGGATCTTATTGATTTTGCATTACTTGTCCTTGCTTCTTATCTGATGTTTGTTCTTGTTAAATCTTTACATCATCATTATCAAAAGATACCTTTTGTCAAGGTTGAGTTAGCTTCATTAAATATAACATGTATTGACTCTTTAACAACTAAAGTCTCTTATTAAACATTTTATAAGCTTTGGATTTTATTGAATAACCAAGAAAAATTCCTTTCACTTTTTGCATCAAATTTACCAAGATTGTCCTTTCCATTATTTAATACAAAATATTTATATCCAAAAGGATGAAAGTAGCTAATGTTAGGTTTTCTTCCTTTAAAAAGTTCATATGGAGTTTTATTTAAGATTGGCCTAACCATGGCTCTATTTATAATATAGCAAGAAGTATTAATAGCTTCCACCCAAAAATATCTTGGTAAATTATTTTCACAAAGCAAGGTTCTAGCCATTTATTCTAAGGTTTTATTTTTTCTTTCAATAACTCTGTTTTGTTAAAGAATTCTAGGTGCTAAGAAGTTATGGCTAATACCATTTTCATTACAAAATTTATCAAAACCAAGGTTTTCAAATTCTTTTCCATGATCACTCCTTACACTTGAAATAGAATAACCCTTTTCATTTTGGATGATTTTGCAAAAGGTAATGAATTTTTCTAAGGCGTCATCTTTAGAGCATAGAAAAGAACCCAAGTAAACTTAGAGTAATCATCTACAATTTGTTTACCTCCTAATCTTAATGTCCTATTAGGACCAAAAAGATCATTATGAATAAGTTGTAATACTCTAGTAGTTGAGACAATATTAATTGTTTTGAATGAAGCTCTTCTATGTTTGCCTTGGACACATGCATAACATATTCTATTATTATCAAATTTTATTTTTGGCAATCCAACAACACGATTTTTTCTAAATTTGGAGATTACATTTATACTAGCATGTCCTAATTTTCTATGCCATAACCAATGCAAGTTATCATTATTAGCAACGGAACAAACATTTTGAGAATATAAATCATCTAGATGCACAACATAAACATTTTCTTCTTTATGTCCTACAAAAACAATTTTATTTGTCTTAACATAAACAACTTGACAATTTATTGATTCAAAAATAACTTTCATGCCTTTATCACATAATTGGCTAATACTAAGGAAGTTATGTTTGAGACCTTTGACCAATAGAACATTTTCAATGTTAGATGAAGAATTGTTACCTATAGTTCCAATACCTTTACTTTGTCCTTTTGAGTTATTACCAAAAGTAACACTTCCTCTATCTTTATGCTTTAGCTCCACGAATTGATTTTTGTCATCGGTCATATGTCTTAAGCATCCATTATCAAGGTACCAAGAATTTTTTTTGTTGAATTTGCCTTGAAGCAATGCTCTTCCTCCACAACCATAAAATTATATTTTCTTTTTAGGTACCTAAATTTTCTTAGGTCCTTAAGTATTAGTGCTTAAAATTTTTGTGCCTTTTGAATCCATTTTAATTTTATAGCTTCATCTTAAGATGTGCCAACACCTTTGGGGACCTATTTCTCCTAATAAGTTTGCCTCTATAAGTGATAGTTTTTAAGGAGCATGTATGGAATATGAGACCAAGTTTATGGTAATTTGTCCATATGCTAGATGCATCAAATGATTTGTTTTGTGTTATAAAGAAGTTCTTGAAGTGAGTTTCTTTTCGATTCTATTATAGCCTAAACCATCTTTATCAAAGGATGCCCTTTGTGTTTCTAGCATTTTATTTTATTTTTGTTGTGCTATATAAAACCTTGTAAACAAGTTATGTAAATTTGTGTTCTTCTTGGTTAGATCATTAATATTGACTTGTAAGTCAGCTACTCTTTTCTTAAGATCGTTATTTGCCTTGCTTAGTGTTTCATTTTCTTCTTTAAGTTTAGAATTCAGTTTCTTGTATTTCAAATTCATAACTTCAAATTCTAATGCTAATTCATCAAATGCATCTTGTAATTCATCAAATGAGTAAGCATTAGTATTACAAGATACTTTAGGCTCATCATGAGCCATCAGACATAGGTTGGCCACCTCCCCATCATCATTATCGAAAGTGTCATTATCACTCCATGTGGCCACCATAGCCTTTTTCTTTTGCTTTTTTGGTTTGATTTTTTCCACATTAGACATTCAAATTTGATATGTCTAGGCTTTTTGCACTCATAGCAAATAATTTGTTCTTTCTCTTTCTTACTTAAGTCTTCCTTCATCATTTATTTTTTAGGAGATCTTCTTGCTTTGTTCATTCTTATGAATTTGTTGAATCTTTTCGCAAACATGGCCATTTCTTCATCTTCCTCGACCTTTTCATCATCATCACTAGGTGTGGTTGATTTAAAGGCAACACTTACCTTTTTTTATGGTTCTTGTCCATGTTTGATCTTTACTTCATAAGTTAGAAGAGAATCTATGAGTTTATCCAAAAAGAGTGTGTTTGGATCTTTGGATTCTTCAATTATTGTCATTTTTGCTTTCCAGGACTTGGGAAGACTATTGAGTAGCTTTTTTACCATTTCTTCATTTGGATAGGTCTTTCTGAGTGCCTTCAACTCGTTAATGGTGTTTGTAAACCTATTTAACATTTGTTTGATGATTTCATCCATCTTCATCTTGAATAATTCATAGTCAAGTGTGAGCATGCTTATTTTGGATTCTTTGACTTGATTTGTTCCTTTATGTGTGGTTGCTAACTTATCCCACACTTGCTTTATATTGTCACATAGTGAGACTCTATTATACTCACTTGGACCAAAGCACAAAATAATATGTGCATGGCCTTGGAATTTAATTGTGCCCTTTTGGTGTCTTGTTCATCCCATTCTTCATCCTTCTTTGGCATAATGCAATTTCCAACTCTCTTCTTTGGAATGAGTGGTCCATTGATGATGATTTTCCATATTTCATAGTCGTTTGCTTAGATAAAGAGCCTCATCCTTGTCTTCCAGTATGAGTAGTTGTCATCATTGAAGAATGGAGGTCTCATGATAGAATGCCCTTGAAGTCCTATAGCATTTGCATTTGTTTCAAATGCCACAAGACGAACTTCATCTTGGCTTTCCAACTCTTATGGGCTTTTTAAGGCTTTGATTACAATGTTTGCATTCTCTCTTTTTGAGCTATCAAAGATCTTTTCTCAAGGTTGTAAGACCTATAATGGAGACCAAAGCTCTTGATACCAATTGTTAGCTTCAAAGGAGAGATTGAACCAAGAGAGTGTGAATTGATTCTATAAAAACTTTGAAAATTTGAAGTAAATTGAAAATTAAAAATAAGATAAGGAAGAGAAAAACCAATAATGGATATATAAAGGTTCGGTCTTTTAATTCAGCACATACACCTTTTTTTCTTGGTACTTTCTTACCAAGATGATTCCTACAATTCACTAAGGAAATTGTTACCTTTACGGCTAAGGTATAACCTTACACAACTATTTTTTAAGGCTTAGATAGAACTTTTCAATTACTTTGAGAATTATACCCCAAACTCTCAAATATTTTCACTCACTTTTACATGACCCTTTTTGTGAAATGAAAAAAGTATTTTGCAAACAAATTGAATCTCTAGTAGGTCAATTTTTGCTAGAATTTAAGGAAAAGATGAATGAGATACAAATAGACTTAAATAGTACGAATTTGATACAAGTGGAAAATAATGAATTTGGTGATTTTGAGCTTTTGTTGTTCAATGATTCAATAAAATTTGTATCTCTGCTTCTTCAACTATTTGGAACCTTCATTTATAGCTGGAAATTGGTTTATAGATGTTAGGCATTTAATGTGGTGGTTGGAGAGTCATTGTACCCTTCAAAAATGCTTGTTTCCATTTAATTCGTGCTATAGTATCGATACAATACAAATAGTATCGATACAAAAATTAAAAAAGTGAACATTATAGCTTGTTGTATCGATACTAAGCAAGCTGTATCGATACAAATACCATTGTATCGATACATATAAGGGCTTCAACCAAACCTTGGCTATTGCCAAGCCTTGTATCAATGCATATGGGGTAAGTATCAATACTAAGCAGCCTGTTTCGATACATACATACTTGTATCGATACATTTGAGGGTTTCATGCAAACCTTGGCTACTGCCAAGCCTTGTATCAAACTCATAGGGTGGGCATTGATACTAAGCAAGCTGTATTGACACCTTTATACTTGTATCGATATATTTGAGGGGTTTATGCATAGTGTCGATACCTTTGTTCTTGTATAATAAATGTTTGTGAAATGATTTTTGTTGACTCAAACATATCTCAAGAATTATTCTAAGTATAAATATACTTTTTAAAGCATATAATTTTTTAACAAATTACAAACTTAGTATTTTTCAAGATGATTTTCAATTTAAACACAAATACCAAGTTAAGTATTAATTTAACTTAGGTTTGTTGTATCAAAACCAAAATCAAAGTTAATAGTGACTATTTCATATCAATTCTTGACCTTATGGTGACAGCCAGTTAAACCTTAACCTTTTGGTCAGCTTAAAAGTCTTGAGTCATAATTTGTCAATATTTTGAACTCTTGACTTTTCATATTAGTATGTCGAACCCAAACTACCCAAAGCAAAATAAAGGGTCTCAAATGAAAACCCAAAAAAGCATTCGTACAACTAAGCCGACTTGAGTTGAAAACTCAAAAGGGTGGCTTAAGAGAACTTAACCTTGACCAAACATAAATTGCATCTAAACCAAATTTTACCTATGCGTTTCTCAAAAAGTCTCAATTTTAACTCAACCAAACCATGTTAAACCAAATTCCACTCAACCTTACCATTGACTGAACCTTAGATCAAAATAAACATTGACCAAATCAAACTTAGCCTGAGTCTAGAGACATGAGGAAGAAATACCCGAGTCTAGGGTAACTACAAAATGACTAGGGCAATCCTAAGGGTCTCCAGAAGATCGATTCAGTTTAGAAATGTTAATCATTTGAGAAAGATCTCAAGGTGCATTTGATAAAGCATTCATGTCATGATTATCAGGGCCACCACTTGCCCAAAAGATTGCCTTATAGTCATTATGCTTTTGTCAAATGTAAATGGAATTCTATTATATATCTTGTCATGAATAAAAACTATCTTGTTTATTTTTAGCCCTTTTAGCATCACATCTGCATTACATTATAATTGTCATTTAATTGATAATACTTGATAATTAAATAAAATCCATTTAACGATTTCTTTATATTACATTGAAAATTCAAAAAGAGCACAAAAAACTCTATTCGCACCTTGATTGTCAAGTTCATGAATCCCTTACACTTAACGCATGCCGGTCATGATCCTGTGTCAAAACCTTTCTCAACTTTCAAGAGTCATCCATCAAGAAAAGCCATCAAACCCAAGCAAAAATCATCAAGTTCAATCAAAAGATACCATCAAGACTCAAACAAAAACCATTTCGAGAATCAACTTTTGTACTGCACTAGCTTTCTGTCATAGGTTTCTCATTCACCCTGAAGCTTATATATCACTAGAGCTGAATCACCATACACCTTTAAGAGTTTCACTTTTTGCTTTATAGTAGCTTGCAACCTTATAACTACTCTGTTATTTTTTTAGTGTAAATAAAATTCACTCTAGTAGTTAGGCAATAATGGTCTCCACTTGGGGAAATAAATATTGTTCTTATTTTGTACCCCATGGCGTTAGCAACGTCATTAAAGTACATCTTCCAAGTTTCGTCCTTAGGTGATACCTTTTTTTTGTGAGATACGCATATCAAATCCTTATTGAGAAATCAAAATCCAAAGGCTTATAATCATCCATAGTGGTTTTACTTGGAAGTTATTTATGGCAATGCCTTTTATGGCCTTATGATTAACATACACTATGTCAAACTCCAAAAGCAACACCTACCATCTTGTAGTCTTTCTTGAAAGAGCCAAAACTTCACACAAGTACTTAATTTAGATCTAACTTTGCGATCAACATAGCTGTGTGATAAAGTATATGCTGCTTAAGCCTTTGTACAGCCCAAGCCAATGGATAACATATCTTATCTATCTACCAGTGTTTAACCTCATAGTCTATAAACCATTTTATTGATGTAATAAATCACCTACTTTTTCTTCCATATTGTGTTATATTGCCTAAACACATAGCCTATAGACTTTTCAAATGCTGACAAATATAAGATCAATGGTCATCCTAGCACTGGTGATACCAAGAAAGGTGGATTAGAAAGATAGTGCTTTGGTTCTAATCAGCAGGTTTGATTGGGGTCAAGTTCTCTTTGCTTGACTTTGAAGACAATCCTAGGGTTCTAATTC
>JBBYHO010000012.1:8119837-8145732 GCA_038382025.1 Adansonia gregorii
ATTTTTCAAAGCTCATGATATGATTTATTTTTTAATAAATTAATATTTTATTATATATAGACCTATTTAAGGGTCGGATTACCTACTGGTCCAATTGGGTCTAGCCCAGCTTTTCATATTTTTATATCAGGCTAGCCTGACCCGACTCGAAAGTGATTTTAAATTAATATATTTTATTTAAATTTAATTATAATTATAATACTAATAAAAACTATTCTTTAATATGATAAATAGTAATTCTGGCTTAAATAAATAGGTCTAGACACGTTAAATAAGGGCCTGGGATTGGGATTTTAAAAAAATTTGGATTGCAACTCAACCCAACCCATGAACAAGTTTAATCATATTTAAAATATAAATTATGTTTTTAATATTTAATTAAATTATTAAAAGCATATTAAAATAAAATTTATTATTAAAAAAATTATTCAATTATAATTTCTTTATATTTATTTTTAGTATTACATTCGGGTTCGGAGGTCGGGCTCGGGTACAAGTTTTTTCGGCTTCGGGTCATTTCAAGTTCGGGTTCTTTTGGATTCAGGTTATTTCGAGTTCGGATCATTCGGGTTTGGATTTTTTCGGGTTCGAGCCATTGACTTTTTGATCGATTCGGGTTCGGACTCAAATTTTTTCAAACAATTTTGCAGGTTCGGATTCATTTTACCACCTCTACATCCATCCATACATACGAACGTACGTACGTACATACATACATACACCCAGAATCTTTACCGCATTTCTCTTTTCTGTCTTTCAGTTGTTGATACAACTAAACTAAGCTCTCTCTTATGCTATAATCTACCAAGTTGTTTCAGATGAGTAGGAGATCGGTAACGTAATGGAATCAACATCATCTCAGTGGTCATGCCGAAATCATACCTTCCGACCCCATAATGATCGCAACAATTTCTATTTTATCTTCTCAATAAGAGATTAAGAAAATATGCATATATAAACAAAAAGTGTTTATTAATGGGGATTTTGTAGGTGTTGGGATTGGAGTTTACTTCGTCCGTTAACCCGATTCAAGTGAATTAACTGCCAATGAGGCAATGACAGTGTATTGTTTTCCCTTTAATGGAAACTTGCCCAGGGATTCAAATAAGCTTAAATCCCAGGTATTAAGATGTATAAAAAGTGAAGTTTAATTTTCAAAAAGATAATTTAATTATCATCCTAAACTTGGGAAGTAAACTCTGTGGGGAAAAAAAAAAAAAACAAAGAAAGGTAAATATTACTCTAAAAAAAAAAAAATCTATGTACTGCTTGGAAAACCAGGCTTTGGCCAATGACCAATTCCCCACCTCCTGATATTGTTTTGATTATTGAATCGAACAGTTTCTACTCGGAATGCCATTGACTTTTATGCAAACTGCTAAGATTGTGTTTTTTTTTTTTAATTTTTTTTAAAGTTAATTTGATGTGTTGATATTTAAAGATCCATGTTTTTATTGTTTGAATTTAGTTTTTGATTTGAAGAAAACCAAAAAACAATTTGTTTAAAGCCTTAAATTGACATTCAAATGCCTGACCATTAGCATCCGAATGCGCAAGGGATGTTTCCCAGCAAAAGCGTTATTTTTGCAGGAAATTTGGATGCTTAACTTTTGGCATTCAAATGCCCTAAACATTTTTTCAAAAAAAATGTTCAAATTTGGTTAGGCATTCAAATGAAGAGAACTGAATGCCGATAACCAATAAAGAATAGCAGTAAAATGGAATTCCGGTAACAAGTCGTGTCGTTTGATAGTCCGAAATTATCTTCATCTTGTAAACCTAATCCAATCCTGTTCGATTCATATTCCTTGCTTACATGTGTCGTGTCTGAAAACCAAACAAGGTTTAACTTGTTTATTTGCAGTAAACATAACCAGGATCAATAACAATACTGAAAAAAGGAATGAGAACCAAATTTGCAAATGAAAATATCTTTATAAAACTCTTAATCTTACACCATTAAACGCATAATAAATCCATCGCAGTTTCTCTGCTTGCTTAACAACTCATAAATGTCAATTTTAAATAGACCCGAAAAAGGCAGACAGGAGAGGTCACAACATTTAAAAAGACTTATCCGTGACTCTGTCACTGGGAACTCAAACACGACATCCTCTCCGGCAAGGTTCCGCTCAACTGCAGAAAAGGTCTCAAGCTTATACTCAGTGTTGTTTCTTTCCTTGGGGTCCAAAAAGACCTGCCCACAGAAGGGTGGCAAAGATCGAATGAACATTAGCCTTCAAAAAGTTAACAATATATGAAAGATGACAACAATCATGATTAGAAAGACTGATTGTACCCAATATATAAAAGTTTTTCAGGATCACAATTCTTTCGCTCAACCCTTGGACTTTTTCATCAACATTTAGCAACTTAATTCTAGTATTTGTATTAAAAATTATATGACAGCAGTGGCTATACCTTCATTATCTTTGATCCATCAATTCTATATCTAGTGCGCTTTCCAACAATCTCAGCAGGCAAGACAATATCTTCTAGCATTGCCTCATGAACAACAGTCAATGTGCGGCTGCGTGGCCTCTGAACAGCAGAACCTTTCTTTGGAGGCCTCAATATCCTCCGGCAGGTAATAAAAATCACATCCTATCATATATGCATAAATTAAGTTAAACTTAAAACCAAGAACATGTGCATATCGATCAAACCACTTCATAATCATCTTCATCACTATTTAAGTACAGAATAGAAATTTATGTAGAGTAGTGAAACCATTGATGATAGCATCTTCTGCAAATGATGCAAATTAAAATTGTTATAGAATTTTGCACAAAATGTTAATGCACTTAAATAAACTGTAAAATAGAAGACCTAATCCAAATTTTCATTCAAACTGCTCTCCCTCATTGCTTGAATTTAGAGAAAGAACAAATTTAAAGGAGAATGGAATAGCTTAGTCCTTTTCTCGCCTTGCCACTGAACTTCTTCTCAAGTTCCCTCACAAGCTTAACATGAACCTTGCGAAAAGCTTTCCTCAATATGTAGGGGAAATGGATAACAACAGCTTTTCGCCTCGCAGAAACATCAATTTGGCTGCATGTCAACAAGTTTATATTAATCATATGATGGGCAAACACATCAGCGACTTTAGAATTAAGGAATCCCAATGAATCAATCTTACACTGCTGAACTGATGTAGAGATCTTTGAGGTCACTTTTCAGATCCTGGTTGGTGTTCTCTAAAGCAAAGAATATCTGTTATAAACATAATGAAATCAAACCCAGAATTACACATTTTCATGAACTTTCCAAGTGCAACCCATAAAAACGTTTTAAAACCTGGGCAACTGACTACTCAAATTCTGTTGGTTCAGCATCCTTATCCTTGTGGATCTTCTTCCTTGATGTATACATCTTGAATATTTACATTGTGGGATCGATAAAAAGTTTAAAAGGAATTCTCAAACAAGAAAATGTAATTACAAATCAGATGGAACTAGAAATCGCCATCGAGTATTTTAAAGGCCTTCCAGATTTCAGTAAATATTTTAAGAAGACAAGATCCGACTTTTGGTTCTATTATCCATTTTAAGAGTAGAACAATCATACTAATTTCAGATTCAATAACAAGTTTGATAATTTATAATGTTTTCAATAATGCCAATTTCATGCCTTGATCATACAAAAGCAAATAACAAAAGAATTCAACTAGCAACAAATTCTTGAATACACCCCAAAAAAAGGTATTTGTCAAAGATCATAACCAATTACAATTATACAAATAGCGCATAAACTGCCCTACTTCTGTCATTTACCTAAGTGATTTTAAATTGCTTTAAAAGTAATTTTCTAGGGAAACAAAGAGGTGGTAGGAAAATGAAAGTGGTACCCGAAGGAAAAGAAAAAAGAGATGCGAAACAAGAAAGTAAAAGAAGCTCTCTCTCCACGATTTGGCGGATCAAATTAAAAAAAAAAGAAAAAAAACCTAGGGTTTTAGGCGAAGAAGACATTTTATAGTTAATTATTTTGGTCAAATCATGCTTTTGGTCCTATAATTATATTTGGATTTTAATACCTATAAAATAATTTGTGAAATTGAGTTATTTACTTTTGTTAATATGTAAATTGAGTTTAATTTAATTACTTAGTTGACAAATCTATCATTAACTTACTGAAATGATTTTTGATCATTTCGACAAGACATTTAATTGATAACGTCATAGCTCTCGGCATGGACTTAATCTTTATACTATCAAAAACTATAAATTTAATCATTCTATAATAATTTTTATAAATTTAATCTAATTTTTTAATATATTTATATTTTAATTTTAATTTAATTATTGATTTAACATAATTTTTTTTGTTAACTTATTGATCGAAGTATTTATGAGTTGAATTAGATTAATTTTATTATTTAAAATAATATTAAAAATTTAAAAAATTATTTTGTATAATATTTATAATTAAATTTAAATAATAATTTTTATTATTTAGATAATAATTCAAACCAATGCCAGTACATAACATATTTACTTGATAATTTGAATGTTGATTATAGTAATGTAATTTTTAAAGATTCACTGTTTTATTTTATTTTATTTTATGAACGTAAGTTGAACATAAAAAAATAGTTCAGAATTGTGAAAATGATACAAATAAAAAATTTTCACTTTATTATTTAAAATTAAAAAAATACACAAAGACAAAAATAAAACTTTGTTGCAACTAGATACTATTATTATTACAAATTGAAGTAGGCAAATCGAGCAAAAATCTAAAACATAGTACTTTTACATTTAACTGGATAAAAAAGTAAAGTAGAAAGTAATTTGGTCTTTATATTTAAATCAAACTCTTGAATTAATTAAAAAAAATGGAGAAAATGGATTTAAGAGTTTAATTCGATATTCTAAATTTTACTTGTTATTTAAATTTTTTTATGCTCTCGATTGATCTGGTATTTTTTTTATTTTGATTGGTGATTTTAATTTTATTATAATTATGTACTTTAGTTTTGATTTTAATTTTACTTTTAACATTATTTTTCGATGTTTTTGCTAACAAAAATGGTGTTGATATTATTTCAGAGTATATTATTTTTAAAATTTCATATAACATATTCTTAATTTTAAAATATGTAAAATAGCCATATCAATATGTTAAAAGATTCATGAACAAATTAAACACCTAAATTATCAAGTTAACAAGAGAAATTTAACATAATTAATAATTGAGTGAACGGCAAATTGTTAACTTGGTTATCAATCAGACTCGATTTACAAATTAACAAAAGTACACAAATTCAATTATGACAAAATAAAACCAATTTTGATTAAAGTATAAGGACCAAAAGCATAATTTGACCTTATTAGTTTAGTCCTAAAACATGTATATTTTTATCATTTTAGTACTAAAACTTTCATATTTAACTTTTAGTTCTACAACTTATCAATGTTGTTAAATGTTAATCATTTGATTACATTCCAAAGGAATTCTTTTACCATTCAAAGGAAACATTAAGAACAAATTTTGCTTAACATAATATTTTTAATATTTTTTACATGCGCATTCCATTACTTGAAGGAAATTTAACTTTTTCTTCTATTTAATTTTTCATTAATTGAAAAATTAATTAAAAAATTTAAACTACATTATCTTTAAAGATTTAAAAATAAAAAAAATTAATGCGAGGAAAATTATAATAAAAATACAAATATCATAAAAATATAATCCATTTGTTATACGATTTTTATAAAATTTCAATTTTATAACAAAAAATTATAATACTAATTTGATTAAATAGTCAATTTACAATATAACAAAAAATCTAAGATGACACAATTAAAATTACATAGATAATATCATACTTGGAGAACAAAACATGCCCCCTAGCCAATCTTGCTAATAGGCTAGAGGCCCTACATAAGTATTTGATGGGATCGAGTTTGGCAATTAGCTACGTGGTATGGTATAGCATATATTTTTTTAGCCTCTGAGCTGTCCATACTAGAGCGTAACATAACTTTTCCACTACTGAGTAATTGTTTTCAAATGCTATGAACTTCTTGCACAAATAATAGATAGCCTATTTTTTCTTTCCTAATTGTGTTAGCCCAATACATAACCCATAGATTTGTTGAAAACTTATAAATATAGAGCAGAGGTTGCCCGAGCACTGATGGTACAAGTACAGGCAGGTTTGAGAAGTATTGTTTAACCTTATAGGCTTCCTATTATTCTTCATTCCATTCTCTAAGATTTTGTTTTCCAAGTACCCGATAGATTGGAACGCATTTGTTAGTTAGTTGAGATAGGAATTTGGCTATGTAGTTTAATTTCCTTAGAAAACTTTTCACTTGTTTTTGAGCGCGAGGCAGAGAAAGGTTTTGAATGCCCTTGACTTTGTCAAGATTAACCTTTATTCCTCTTTTGCTCACAATGAAGCCTAATAGCTTGTCAAATGTGACACCAAAGGTGCATTTAGCATGATTTAGTTTGAGCTAGTATTTATGTAGCCATTTAAAGAGCTTTCGTAGATTGGCAATGTGTTAACTCTCTTTTGGCGATTTAGCAATCATATTGTCAACATAGACCTCTATCTCCTTGTGTTTGAGGTCATGGAATAACATCACCATTGCTCTTTGGTAGGTTACCCCAATGTTCTTGGGTCCAAAAGGCATACCTTTATAGCAAAAGGTGCTGCACATGGTCATAAAAGTAGTTTTCTCCATATCTTCACGCACCGTTTTGATCTAGTTATAACCTAAAAATTTATCCATAAAGAAAAACAAAGCATTTTTTGCAGTGCTATCTGCTAGGGTGTTGATGTAGGGCAAAAGGAAGTTTTCTTTTGGGCCAACCCGGTTTAGATCTTTTGTAGTCTATACATATCTGCACCTTACCATCCATTTGAAGGATCAAGACTATATTGGCTGCCCATTCAAGATACTTGGTTACTTCAAGAAATCTTGCCTCAAATTGCTTTTTTATTTCCTCATTGATTTTCAAAGCATCTTTGGTTTCATTCTCCTAAGCTTTTGTTATATACGCTTGCATTTACGTTTTGAGGGAAAGTTTATGGACCACAAAGTTATTGTCTAATTCAAGTGTGTCTTAGTAGGACCAGACAAACACATCTTGATATTCTTGAAGAAGTTTTATCAGTTCAGTTCGAGTTGATGGGTTTATGAAGGTTTCGATCTTGACTTCTTTTTTATCTTCCTCTGTTCTTAGGTTAATGGTTTTAATGGGTTTTTTTTATAAGGTAAGACATGTTTTTTAACTTGTTTAATTAATCTAAGTAGGTTTACGAGCACGAGACTCTTTTCAGAATCCCTTTCAAGATCGACTTCATCAGTGTAGATTGATTGATCAAAATTGATTCTTGAAATTTCAGTGTGAAAATTCATGTCACTTTCATCTAGATACCTAAAAATATGGAGAAAGAAAAATACTGGTGAAAAAAGAGGTATGGAAAGGTTTAAAAATTGGTAAGAAAAAATAAGAATGGGCACAAGAGATGAAATGCATAATGCTTAATCATTTTCATTGATAATACTTAATAAAACAGTGCCCATACAAAGGATCTTGCAATGCTATCGGATAGAAGCATGTAGGTTTAGTTCATAACATTAATTTGAAACAAGCTTAAATAGCACAAGAATCTTAATTTCAGTCTAAACACTTGGAATAAATCCTGGAGGGCATAAATTAGTCTCATGGTCCATCACTGACATCTTTGGCTCATCGGTCGCATTGATGGAAAAATGCCTAAACGCTTTGTGTAGTATAAGTGCAATATTCCTAGAGCCTATATTCACATGTCCTCTTGAATAAAAACTTTCTTGAAGTGATGGAAATATCATTGGTTCATGTTCCAAGTCTTGTCCCAACAGGTAGGCGATCCTCTTCTCTCAAATTTTTTGAGCTTACTTTTTTTTTACTATGCATTAGGCTTGAATCCCAAACCTCTCTTACCAGTCTAGTTTACAACCTTTAAAGCTCTGGTAATAATACCCTGGAGATGTCTTTTAAGTCCTTTTTAAGCCCAAGCACCCTTGTCAACTATTAACTTCAAGCCCGCATAAGTGCTCATCGATAGATGAGGCTCAACCATTGCTAAAACTTTTTCAATATATTAGCATTAATGAATTCAAAGGATTGAAATGAGGATTCCATGACATCTTCATTGGACTCAATATATAGGGCATCAATAGAATTAGTAGTAATAATATGTTTCTCCCATTTAATACAAACAACTTAATAATGAATTTTAATTTCTAATGTGTGATGATGGTACTATCTCTACAAAGTGAATCTAAGGTTTCCCCAATAAGTAGTTATATGATGGAAGAATGTCGATCACATCAAAGTCTATTTCATAAGTGCATAGGCCGATTTGGAGTGGAATGGTGATGTTTCACATCACATCTTTACATGTCCCATTGAACACTCGCACAACTGTACGACCATTTTTGATATGAGACGTGTCAATGGTGAACTTGTTCAAGCATGATATGGGCATTACATTCAGAGTTGACCTGTTATCAATGAACACCTTGGGTAATGTGCTACCTTTGCAGTATGCGATAATTTGAAGGGCATTGTAGTTTCTTTTTCCTCATTAGGGAATTTTATCATCAGTGAAAGTTATGCAGTTATCCCTGGTGATATTGCTTATTAGGTGATTTAACTGGCCTATCGGGATGTTAGAAAGGACATATGCTTTGTTTAAGACCTTAAAGAGAGTATTTCTGTGACCTTTGTAGTTACAATGATACTGACAGCATAGATATCTTGGCAGATTGCTCTTTCAACTGATTAATGATACTGTATTCGTCGTGTTTGATGAACTTAAGAAATTCTGTATCTTTTTTCTCACTCATTGACTCCTTGATAGCTATCAAATCTGATTCTTTGGTTGTAGACTTTGGTGCTTAAGGGATAGAAGTTGTGCTCTTTTACTAAGTTTCACTTCCGATATAGTTAGGACATAACATCTACCATTTCAGGTTAGATGGGTTACCACCAAAAGGTTAGTATTTACTATTTGTTGCTAGATTTTTCTATGATTAGAGTTTTGTTTTCATACTTCCAAGGAACCGTCTTGTTGTCTTTATAAACGAAAAAGGATGGAAGCTGAATGGTCATCTTTGGTATGGGCTACATAGGGGTAACTTTGATACTTGCTCGATTATCAAAGAAAACTAATGGCTTTCCAACCTTGTTGGGAGGATTCTTTCTATCTTTTTCCATGGCGTTGATATATGGTATCACCTTTGTTGACTCAGTGAAAGAGGCTTACTTTTTATCATAGAATTCGATGCTATGTTCATTTATCATCTTTTAGACCATAGCAAGGAACTTTTTGCATGTTTGAAGAGTGTGACCATATATGGTCTGGAAATTATAAAATTCAGTAGACCCTTCTTCTGTCTTTTTGACCCTATTAACCAATTTGGCTTGTACTAGGATTTGTCGAACCAGATTTATTGATGTCTTGACTCCCTCTATGCTTTTATGATTTCATAGTCATCTTTGATACCTATTGCATTCATAGCTAATTCAGTGTAAGGTTTGAGTAAAGTGGTTTCAATATCAAATTTTAGCCCTCGATCATCCTTAATTTCTCTTTTTCTTTGCCTTTGAGGGTATTTTTTCTGGTCGAGTCACTTTCTATGGCTTCATTAAGTTTGACTACATCTATGAAATTCTTTATAATGCTTCCTGCCATTTTTTCATAATAAGGTGCTTGTAAAGTGTTGACAAACCTGATGATAATCTCTTTGTTTGTCAACGGGGGGTAAATATAGATGGCCTCTTCCATTCACCTTTGAGCATATTGTTTGAAGCTTTCGTTGACTCTCTTTTACATACTTATGAGAGAAAGGCAATTGAAAACCCAGTCAAATACAGATCCACACTTATCCATGGCATTAACAGGTGCACTCATGTCTTCATCTCGTTCTCTGTAAAACTTGATTTCAGATCGACCCATCATACTTTAGACCAGCTTTAAGAAAAATATGCATTGTTATAGAATATGCCTTTGTCTGCAATGGCAAAAAAAGGTTCAATGTTCTTTTTATTTCAGTTTTTGACTCCTGACACTGTTTTGACTTTTACGAAAGCTTGCCATACTTGGGTCATGGGTATCTTGATTTTTTTAACGCTTCTCTTGACCCAATAACTTTTCTCGTCATGAATTCACCTTTGGTTTTGCATGATTCATAAGAGGGTTGGCTTCAACATCAGGTCTTTATCCTTGTTCAATCTTGATCACACTTTTTTCGGGTAGACTCTATACCTTCCTTTTGAATGAAATGTAATTCTCAATAGAGTGGCCTTGTGCCTCAATATGGTACTCACAGTAGATATTCCATCGTACCGTTTGGGATACGATGGTGACCTTAGATTTATGAAGACTAGAGCCACCAACTGGCTCGTTAGTAGGCAAGAATAAATCTTTTTGAAGGAATAAGGGAATAGATCAAAGTGCTTTATTTCCTAGGTGATTGTTGATATTAGGCGTTTTAGGTAGTGTTTTGAATAAAATTCAGAGCAAAACTCATTGTTAGGGTAAACACAAGAGAATAGATTGGTTGTAATGCTAGTGAGTAGGGGTTAAAGCCTATAATGCCATGTTAGGGAAGTATACGCTTTGTGCTAGGTATTGATTTTGATAGAACTTGGCGGGGCTCTTATTAATGGCATTCACCTTATTTTTTTTTGTCATTAGCTAGAAACTTCTTGGTTAAGCTATATGATTCTCCACTAAATATCTTGCCACTTTTTATGGCATTATAATTCATCTTACCCGATATAACTATGTTGGTAAAAGTTTTTGTGGCATTTCCTACTAGCCTGTCATAGTTGAGAGCTTGCGAGGTGTTGATGAACATGACCATCATCTTCTTCTTAGTCAAGGGAGGGTCAACTTGAGCGACTTTTTTTCTCCATCTTTGGGCACACTTTTTAAAGTTTTTGTTGGCTTTTTTTCCATGTTCATTAGATAAAGACGATTCAAAGCCCAGTCAGACACATGCTTGTATTAATTGAGGAAAGGGCAGCTAGATCCGTCCATGTCTGAATTCTTATGGGATCAAGCCCTATATACCAATAAATAGCTACCTCGGTTAGGCTATCCTGGAAAAGTGGATTAATAGCTTTTTGTTCTCCTCATATCTAGCCATATTGTGGTAGTACATGTAAAGATGGGCAGTAGGGTTTGTAGTCCCATTATACTTTTCAGAATTTAACACCTTGAATTTTGGCAAGATGGCAAGATTGAAAACTGGCCCCCAAGATTGAAAACTAGCCTTAAAGGTTGGTGTCTATGATCTCAAATTTATCGCTACCTTCTATGGCCTAGAGGTATTTTTTAGTGACTAATACTTGTTTATGTCTTCATCAATTTCCAAATAGCTTTTTGCTTTTTCTTGCTCCACTTATTCATCAAGATCTGGGACTATAGGTCTTACCAATGAAAAGCCTAAACCTTAAAATCCTTAAACCAAATGGGGTGCTATAGCTAGATTCAAGAAATGAATGGCTTAGCCAGTGGGATTGGCTTGTTGAAAGATACTATTCATGTGATGCCCTTTTATGAACGTTGGTGGCTTTAGTACCACAATTTAAGTTGTTTTCAGTGTTGATCGATTCTTTACTCGCCTTGATAATGGTTGTTTGCCCTTTATCCTTTGGAGCATTATATAATACCTTAGTTAATTTTTGCAATCTAAGCTTGGAGTTTCTTATTTTTACGAAGTGACTGTTTTTGAGACTCTCTATGCATGATTTTTAATAGTTTGATGCGAGCTTCATGGTTGTTTTCCATGGCTCATCCACAGTTGCAAGTATTATATCGGTGATGAGTAATAGATTCCATGTTTTGGAGTACTTTACACTTTATATTATTACCGGATTAGACTCTTATGATGTGCCATGAATATATTTGATAAGATGAAATGACCATGAATCATTACAATGAGTGACCATTAACCTGAATGAATTCATAAAGCAATAAAAGAATTAGGTTAGTTATGCCAATGCATGTGGGATAATTGGATCACGAAATAAATTGTATATTCTCAAAACATGCAAGTTGGCTACCGATTCCTTATCCTTAATTCTTATCACATACGTTTTATAAATCTAATCAGACAAAAGTTGACCTCTAGTTAGTGTATCAACACATAATTCATATTTTAGAGGGGTACAAGGCATACTTTTAAACAAAAGAAGATGAAATAAAAGAATACAAAGCACTGATATCAAACAAAACATAAGCATAAACAGAGGCAACTGGTAGGATACCTAAAACAACAATATTAGATGCTTCAATGTCCTGCTAGTTTAAAGCAAACACAAGCTTAAGTCTGAGTTCTTCCCCTTTTTTTGCGATCCAAATAAAGGTGTCTGTGCAATCTGAATAGCTTGATTAGGTTGCATCTTTTGAACTACTATTAGTTAAAGGGATTGAAAGTTCTATGCCCGCTGCACTAATTGTGAGTCTTAAAAATTTAGATGCTAGGTAGCAATGTGGTGACCCAACTAGCCATATCTAAACATTCTTCGATAACGTGCCCACAATCAATAACTCAATGTTTTTCACCAAACACCAAACACTTAAGCTCTTACTGAGATCTCTCACCATAAGAAGACTTAAAACCTTGTGAGGAAAATTTACCCTTAAAAGCAAAAGAAGCTTGAAACCCTTCAATGGCCAAAAATTTAGAAAAACACTAAAAGCTTTCCTACTTTGAGAATTAAAGTCTTGACCCTTCTTCTTCAAAAGCTCAAGGGACAGATTAAACCAAGAAAGAGGGTGAATTGGTTCTTATAAAACTTTATAAATTTAAAATAAATTAAAAATTAAAAATAAGTTAAGCGCAAGAAAAACAAGCAATCAATGTATAGAGGTTCAGTGCTTTAACTTGGCACATACATCTTCTCTTCTTGATACTTTGTTACCAAGGTAATTCCCATAATTCACTAAACAAATTGTTACCTTTAAGGCAAGGCATAACCTTACACCACTATCTTTTAAGGCTTAGATAGAACCTTTCAATCCTTTTGAGAATTTTACCCTAAATTTTTAAATATTTTCACTTTCATTCACACAACCCCTTTTGTGATATGAATAAAGTATTTTACAAATAGATTGAACCTCTAGTAGGTAGATGTTTGCTAGAATTTAAGTACAAGATGAATGAGATACAAATAGGCTTGGAGAGTATAAATTGATATAAGTTAAAAATGAAGATTTTGAAGATTTTTCAGCTTTTGTTGTTCAATGATTCAATGATTTTTTGTATCTCTGCTTCTTTAGCTATTTGGAACCTCTATTTATAGCTAGAAATTGATTCATAGATGTTCGGCATTTAATGTGGTGGTTGAAGAGCCATTGTAGCCTTCATAAATGCTTGTTTCCATTCAGTCCCATGCTATAGTGTCGATATAGGAATAAAAAAAGTGACCGTTATAGCTTGTTGTATCGATATAGAGAGCTAAGTATCGATACTAAGCAAGCTATATCGATATAGACACACTTGTATCAATACATTTGAAGATTTCAGCTAAACCTTGGCTACTACCAAGCCTTGTATCGATACACATGGTGTGAGTATCGATACCAAGCAGGCTGTATTGATACAAACACACTTGTATCGATGCATTTAAGGGTTTTAGCCAAACCTTGGCTATTGCCAAGCCTTGTATCAATACACATGGGGTGAGTATTAATACCAAACAGGCTGTATCGATACAGGCACACTTGTATAAATACATTTGAAGGTTTTAAGCATAGTATCAATACATTTGTTCTTTATATCAATACAAACCTTCAAAAATATTTCTAAAATGATTTTTGTTGGCTCAAACATATCTCAAAAAAATTCTAAGTATAACTATACATTTTGAAGCATATATATTTTTCTAACAAATTATAAACTTAGTGTTTTTCAAAATGTTTTTCAATTTGAACAAAAATAACAAGTTGAGTATTAATTTAGCTTAAGTTATTTGTTATATCAAAACTGAAATCAAAGGTAACAATCTCCCCCTTTTTGATATAACAAAACTTAAGATAAATTTGCTTGTTTTTGAGATTAATGAAAAACAACTCCCCCTAAATAAAACAATGGTTTTCAAAAGTTTTAATTTGAGTAAATCGGGTCTTTAAAAGCTTTAACATTTCAAATTGATGATATTGCCTAAGATTAGAAAATCAAGCTACTGTTCAATATCAACATGTTATTTGGGTTCCAACATAGTGATATAATCATGATCAATGTGCCTAATAAAACCATGGAAAACATATATAGCAACACATTGCAAATTTATGGCATTTCTCCCTTTTTTTATTATATCAAAACAGAATTCAAAGATTAGTAATGCAAAGCAGTGGAGGAAATGCAATCAGAGTAGGCACAAGCAAAGACAAACTTGTTAAGGATAAGATGCTAAATATATTTAACAAAGCAAGCAAAAGATGTTTAAAGGAATGCAAAACATAAAATAGGTGAAGAATTATAAAGTCCTAAAAACATAAGAGATATCCTAAAAAGATGTTATGAAAACATAAGAGACATCTTAAAAACATAAAAGATGTTCAAATGAGCCTAATTGGACTAAGCATTTATTGGCTAGAGGATCCTCGATTGTGGAGAAGTAGGCTGAGGGGCACAAGGAAAAACAATCGAAAAAGCGTGGAATTGCTCCGTTAAAGCCTGGTGACTATGCTTAAAAGTAAAAAGACAAGCATCGATAGTGTCGAAGCAATGATCGAATCATCCCTCCCTTGTATCAAGACGGCCCACAATATAAGCATACATAGTGTGAATGTCCATGGCCACAGATGATAAGGTAATGGAAGCCAGAGGTGGGGGAGGCTCATCATGCTCTGTATCATCATGATCATTGAGAGCGGCAACATTTGATTGCTCAAGTGGTGGTTGTTGACGAGCCTTGGGAACAAAGTTGGCACCTTGAATTTCATACCCTGCAAGATCCATAGATTTGCAACTAATGTAGCAGTAAATTGTGACCATAATCCCAAGGTTGCATGAAAGATTGAGACTTGGGTGCTAAAGTAGTAACTCAAGGCCATACTGTAGAGAAAGCTATGACAACCACGAATGCAAAGAACAAGGTTCGCGAATATGGAATGGGCTAAGTTTGGATGATTCCTAATTTGAATCATATGAAGCCACTAATAGTTTGTGTCGCTAATCAATATATGTTTGGTGCCCTATGGATGGAACACATGTGAGATGATAAGATGAAGCAAACGATCGACTGGAAGAAGAAGCGTGGCTTTGTTGTTCGGAGTAAACAAGGAGACAGGAGCTGAACCTTCATGAATTATGCCATAATTCAAAAAATAGAGGGAAAATACGAGAAAAACTGAGTTAACGACGAGATCTTATCCTAAAAGATAGGACCGAATAGTAATGACATAATCGTGATCATCAATAATAAGAGAGACATTGCTAAAGAATGCACGGACAAGATTTTTGTGAGCTAGAGCATTTAGAGAAAAAAATTTGGTCCATCTGAAGGTTTCAAAAATCTGAAGGTAAGTATAGCTAATGGATCGAAGAAAAGGAAAGTCGATGACTTGACATTATTAGATAGGCATCCGGGCATAGATGGTGGTGAATCGTTCATAAGATCGTGCATCGTGAAAATATAAGTCAAAGAATAACTTATTTAGGTCAGAAATGGTTGATGAACAGAAGAAATAGAGGCACAGGTGATAGGACCTTGACGATGTGCTGCTTATTTGGTTTTAGGAGGCATGATTATGTTTGAGAAAGGTTGAGGACTTTTATCGAGCAAATGGTCACGGAACAGGTCAAGCAGGTCGAGTGGGTCAAGTGCTGGTTAGGGAAAATGGTTGAGTAGGTGGGGGGTGCTAAGTTGGGTTAGCAATTAGTGTGATGAAATGAGTAAATCCGTAACCAATCACAATAATAGAGTAGGAAAAAGCTTAGGAACGAGAAAATTATCAAAATTTAGGAAGGAAATTAGACAAAGGTGATGGATTAAGAGAGAAAAATAGTGAGGGTTAGAGTGATGGAGGGTTTTGAATTATTGATGTTTTGGATGATAGTGGTTGATTTTCAAATGGTTTTGGTTAAGTGTGATGAAGTTAGTTGGTTTATAAATCAAGGATTATGAGAAATGGGTGATAATGATGAGTTTTGATGATTAAAGGTTAAGTGAGGGAGAGGGTGTTAGGGAAAGGATGAATAATGCTCGATAGAATGAGCACTTCACATACGAGAAGTCCTAAATTAACAATGAGTATCGATATAGAAGAAGCAGTATTGATAAAAAGAACATTTATGGGTTCTGTATCGATACAAGGAATTAGGTCTCAAAACTTAAAACAAATTGATCTATATCGATATAGGCTAGGGAGTATCGATGGAATGTATCGATACTTAGAGTCAGGTATCGATACAAAGAACAAGTCTAGGTTTGTATTGACACAATGGAAACTGGTCTCAATACATGGAAGAAGAATATATAGGGATCAATACATATGGCCTAGTATTGGGTCATTTCTATTAAGATGGCATCAAATTAGGCATATTTTTGATCCAATTATCCTTTGAAAAACATTTAAAAATGCACCTTGGACCAAAATCAAAATCATTTAGCATGGACAATTCAAAATTTAATCAAGAAACAAAACAAAATTATCTAAGAATGAGAAATTTATACAAATGAACATCATCAAGCAAGTAAGTGTGTAAAGCTAGCTTCTCAAACTAAGTATGATGCAAACAATATTGAGGCAAAGTATCAGGATTAGATCAAATTATGAATTTAGAGTGCATTCATTAAGCTAATTTCTCTTCTAATTATGCAAAATCTATCTTTGTCAAGTGGTTTAGTGAAAATATCTGCTAGTTGATGCAAGATATCAATGAATTCAAGCACTGTATCACCTTTTTGCACATAATCTCTAATGAAGTGATGTCTAATTTCTATATGCTTGGTTTTAGAGTGTTGAATTAGATTTTTGGTGAGACAACTGAAACTAGTATTGTCACATTTAATTAGAATATGATCCATAGAAATGCCAAAATCCTTCATTTGTTGTTTTATCCATAAAAATTTGGGCACAATAATTTCTTTCGAATTTTTATTTCGCTTCGATTATGGATAAAGTATCAGTATTTTGTTTCTTAGAGAACCATGATATGAGCATATTTCTAAGAAATTGACAAGTACCGGAAGTTCATTTCCTATCAATTTTACATCCACCAAAATCTGCACTAGAATAAGCATGTAAGACAAGAGATGATTCTTTTGGATACCATGAGCCTAGATTGGGAGTGTCTCTAAGATATCTAAAGATTCTTTTCACGGCAACTACATGTGACTCCCTCGATGATGATTAGTATCTAGCACATAGGCATACACTAAACATTATGTTGGGTCTATTTGCGGTAAAATATAACAATGAACCTATCATAGACCTATAAAGTTTAGAGTTAACAAATTTACCTCTTTCATCCTTTTGAAGCTTTGTTAAAGTACTTATAGGTGTGGAACAAGGCTTCACTTAATTCATTTTGAACCTTTTGAGTAATTCCTTGGTGTAGTTTGCTTGATTGATGAAAATGACATCTTTTGTTTGTTTAATTTGTAGTCCCAAGACAAATGTTAATTCTTCCATCATGCTCATCTTGAACTCACCTTGCATTAACTTAAAAAATTCTTGACAAAGAGATTCATTAGTAGCACTAAGGATAATGTCATCAACATAAACTTGAATCACTAAAATGTCTTTGTTTTTTACTTTTACAAATAGAGTTTTGTCAATATTGCCTCTATTAAAACTTTTTTCAATTGAAAATTTTAAGAGTCTCTGATGCCATGCCCTAGGTGCTTGCTTTAGTCCATACAAAGCTTTTGAAAGTTTAAAAACATGATAAAAAATACGAATTTTCAAAACCAAAAGGTTGCTCAACATAAACTTTCTCATTAATGAAACCATTTAAAAAGGCACTTTTGACATCAATTTGATACAACTTGAAATTGTTAAAGCATGCAAAAGCTAGAAGTATTCTAATGGCCTCTAGTCTAACTACGGGGGCATAAGTTTCATCATAATCAATTCCTTCTTCTTGACTATATCTTTTAGCTACTAATCTAGCCTTATTTCTAACTATTGTTCCATTCGCATCAAGTTTGTTCTAAAAACTCATTTAGTACCTACGATGGGATAATTACTAAATTTCTCCACTAAATTACAAACTTTGCTCCTTTCAAATTATTTTAACTCCTCTTACATAGTTATGATCCAACTATCATATTTTAGAGCCTCATCTAAATTCTTGGGTTCACTTTGTGAAAGAAAAACTACATAATTGCATGTATTTCTAAGAGATGATCTAGTTCTTAGCCCTTGCTTAGGATCACCAATTATCTCACCTTTTTTGACATAAGTCAATTCTTTAGGATGATTTCTTTCCCTTTCTACTTGAGTTGGTTCATGTATTCTTCCTCTTTTGGAGCTTTTTGATTTTGCATTGGTTGTCCTTGCTCTTTATGTGATGTTTGTTCTTGGTAAATCTCTACATCATTATTATAAAGACACCTTTCTCAAGGTTAAGTTAGTTTCATCAAACATAACATGTATTGACTCTTCAATAACCAAAGTTCTCTTATTAAACACTCTATAAGCTTTGGAATTTGTTGAATAATCAAGAAAAATTCCTTTATCACTTTTGCATCAAATTTACCAAGATTATCCTTTTCATTGTTTAATATAAAATATTTGCATCTAAAAGGATGAAAGTTGCTAATGTTAGGTTTTCTTCCTTTAAAAAGTTTATATGGAGTTTTCTTTAGATTGGCCTAACCATAGCTCTATTTATAATGTAGCAAGAAGTATTAATGGCTTCCGCCCAAAAATATCGTGGTAAATTGTTTTCACAAAGCATGGTTCTAGCCATTTCTTCCAAAGTTTTATTTTTTCTTTCAACAACTCCATTTTATTGAGGAGTTCTAGGTGCCGAGAAATTTATGGCTAATACCATTTTCATTACAAAATTTATCAAAACTAAGATTTTCAAATTCTTTTCCATGATCACTTTTTACACTTGAAACAGAATAACCTTTTTCATTTTGGATAATTTTTCAAAAAACAATGAATTTTTCTAAGCCTTCATCTTTAGAGCTTAAAAAGAGAACCTAAGTAAACCTAGAGTAATCATCTATAATAACAAATCCATATTGTTTATCTCCTAAGCTTAATGTCCTAGTAGGACCAAAAAGATCAATATAAATTAAGTTGTAATACTCTAGTAATTGAGACAGTATTAATTGGTTTGAATAAAGCTCTTCTATGTTTAGCTTAAACACATGCATCACATATTCTATCATTATCAAATTTCTTTTTTGGCAATCCAACAATAAGGTCTTTTCTAGATAGTTTAGAAATTATATTCATACTAGCATATCCTAATCTTCTATGCCACAGCCAAGGCAAGTCTTTATTGTTAGCAATGAAACAAACATTTTAAGAAGATAAATTATCTAAATGCACAACATAAACATTTTCTTCTCTATGTCCTACAAAAGCAATTTTATTTGTCCTAACATCAACGACTTGACAATTCATTGATTCAAAAATAACTTTCATGCCTTTATCACACAATTGACTAATACTAAGGAGATTATCTTTAAGACCTTTGACAAATAGAACATTTTTAATGTTGGATGATGAAGAGTTGTTACCTATGGTTCCAATACCTTTAATTTTCCTTTTGAGTTATCACCAAAAGTAACACTTCTTCTCTTCTTAAGTCTTAGCTCTATGAATTGATTTTTGTCACTGATCATGTGTCTTGAGCATCCATTATCAAGGTACCAAGAATTCTCATTTATTGTCTCTTTCTCCTACAATTAATAAATCGTATTTTCTTTTTAGGTACCCAAATTTCTTGGGTTTTTTAGTATTAGTGTTCAAAATTTTTATGACTTTTGGAATCCATTTAAATTTGATAACTTCATCTTGAGATGTGCTAATAACTTTAGCGACCCATACTCTACTAATAAGCTTGCCTCTATAAGTGATAGTTTTTAAGGAACATGTGTGGAATATGTGACCAAGTTTATGGCAATGAGTACTTATGCTAGATGCATCAAATGATTTATTTTGTGTTATAAAGAAATTCTTGAAGTGAGTTTCTTTTCCAATTCTACTATAGCCCAACCCATCTTTATCAAAGAATGCTCTTTGTGTTTCTAGCATGTTATTCAATTTTTGTTGTGCCATATAAAACCTTGTAAATAAGTTATGCAAGTTTATGTTCTTCTTGGTCAGATCATCGATATTGGCTTGTAACTCATCTACTTTCTTCTTAAGATCATCATTTGTCATGCTTACTGTTTCATTTTTTTCCTTAAGTTTAGAAATCATTTTCTTGCATTTTAAATTCATGACTTTGAATTCTGATGCTAATTCATCAAATGCATCTTGTAATTCATCAAATGAGTAAGTATCAGCATTAGAAGATACCTTGGGCTTATCATGAGCCATGAGATGTAGGCTAGCCACCTCCTCATCATCATTATCAGATATGTCACTATCATTCCATGTGGACATTATAGCTTTCTTCTTTTGCTTTTTCGGGTTTGATTTCTTCCACATTAGATATTCAAATTTGATGTATCCCAGTTTCTTGGACTCATAGCAAATAATTTGTTCTTTCTCTTTCTTGCTTAAGTATCCCTTCATCATTGCTTTTCTAAGAGGTTTTCTTGCTTTCTTCATTCTCATGAATTTGTTGAATCTTTTTATAACATGGCCATTTCTTCATCTTCCTCAACCTCTTCATCATCATCATCACTAGGAGTGGTTATTTTAAAGGCAACACTTACCTTCTTTGATAGCTCTTGTCCATGCTTGATCTTCATCTCATAGGTTAGAAGAAAACCTATGAGTTCATCCAAAGGTAGTGTGTTTGGATATTTGGATTCTTCAATTGCTGTCAATTTTGCTTTCCAAGACTTGGGATGACTATTGAGTAGCTTCTTCACCATTTTTTTATTTGGATAGGTCTTTTCGAGTGCCTTCAACCCATTGATAACATCTGTAAACCTATCCGACATTTTTTTGATGGTTTTATCCACCTTTACCTTGAACAATTCATACTCAAGTGTAAGCATACTTATTTTGGATTCCTTGACTTGATTTGTTCCTTCATGTGTGGTTGCTAACTTGTCCCATACTTGCTTGGCATTATCACATAGTGAGACTCTATTATACTTACTCACTTGGACCAAGAGCACAAAATAGTGTATGCATGGCTTGGCATTTAATTGTGTTATTTTGGTGTCTTGTTCATCCTATTCTTTTTCTTCCTTTGGCACAACACAATCTCTAACTTTCTTTTTTAGGATGAATAGTCCATTGACGATAATCTTCCATACTTCATAGTTGTTTGCTTGGATAAAAAGGCTCATCCTTGTCTTCCAATATGAGTAGTTCTTACCATTTAAGAGTGGAGATATCATGATGGAATGTCCTTCAAGTCCTATAGCATTTGCATTTGTCTTAAATGCCATGAGACCAACTTCATATTGGCTTTTCGACTTTTGTGGGCTTCTTAAGGCTTTGATTACCATGTTTGCATTCTCTATTTTTGAGCTATCAAGGATCTTTTCTTAAGGTTATGAGACTTATAATAGGGACCAAAGCTCTTGATACCAACTGTTAGCTCAAAGGAAAGATTGAACAAGAGGGGGTGAATTAGTTATTACAAAAACTTGATAAATTTAACATAAATTGAAAATTATAAATAAGTTAAGGGTAGGAAAAACAAACAATCAATGTATAGAGGTTCGGTCCTTTAACTCGACACCTACGTCTTCTTTTCTTAGTACTTTCTTACCAAAGTGATTCCCATAATTCACTAAACAAATTGTTACCTTTAAGGCTAAGATATAAGCTTACACCATTATCTTTTAAGGCTTAGATATATATTAAGGCTTAGATAGAACCTTTCAATCACTTTGAGAATTCTACCCTAAATTCTAAAATATTTTTCACTCATTTTCACACAACCCGTTTTGTGATATGAATGAAGTATTTTGCAAACAGATTGAACCTCTAGTAGGTAGATGTTTGCTGAAATTTAAGTACAAGATTAATGAGATATGAATAGGCTTGAAGAGTATAAATTTGGTATAAGTAAAGAAATGAAGATTTTGAAGATTTTTGAGCTTTTATTGTTCAATGATTCAATGATTTTTTGTATCTCTGCTTCTTCAGCAGTTTGGAACCTCCATTTATAGCTAGAAATTGATTCATAGATGTTGGGCATTTAATGTTATAGTTAGAGAGCCATTATAGCCTTCATAAATGCTTGCTTCTGTTCAGTCCCGCGCTATAGTATCAATACAATACCAATATTATTCATACAAGAATAAAAAAAGTGACCGTTACAGCTTGTTGTATCAATATAGGGAGCTGAATATCGATACTAAGCAAGCTGTATCAATACAACACACTTGTATCGATATATTTAAGGGTTTCAGCCAAACCTTGGCTACTGCCAAGCCTTGTATCGAAACACATCGGGTGAGTATCGATACCAAGCAGGCTGTATCGATACGAACACACTGGTATGTATACATTTGAGGGTTTTAAGTATAGTATCGATACAGTTGTTCTTTGTGCCGATACAAACCTTCAAAAACATTTGTAAAATGATTTTTGTTGACTTAAACATATCTCAAAAAATATTCTAAGTATAAATATACAATTTGGAGCATATATATATTTTTTGACAAATTACAAACTTAGTACTTTTCAAAATGTTTTTCAATTTGAACACAAATACCAAGTTGAGTATTAATTTAGCTTAGGTTGTTTGTTATATCAAAACCAAAATCAAAGTAAACATAGGTAAAATTGAAAAACTATCAATGAGAACATAAAATTAGTATCCACGTGAACTTTATGAAAATATAATTAACTCCTAAATAATTTTCATATTGTTAAAAATAAATGTGTAAACGAATAAATGTATTTAAATATGTAAAAATTCACCAAAATTATTAAAATTGAGATTAATACTACTTTTAACTAAAATATTTTATTTTGGCCAAAACAATTTTACAAGAATTAAAAATGAATTTTTTTTTCTAAATTTTAAAATTTAGTAGTCTATGATCATTTGGCTTACTCGAAGCCATTATAAAATCAAATTCATGTAGACACTGGTACCGTTTAAAAACACAATTCAATAGTAAATATCCAATACTATAATGTGGGATTTTATTTTAACAATAACAGATTCATATAACCTGAGTTTCAGGGGTCTAAACTTTGATAGTCATCACAAACAATTCAGAATTTTTTAGGTTTTCATATTAGTAGATTCGATTAACCTACTTTGCGGCTTTGATTCTTTTAATCTAGAACTTGTATGACAAAGTAATTATACTATTAGAAAGTTCACCTTTCATACTATAAAATCTAAGTTTTTCCAATAATCGTCACTAGAAAATGGTTTTTCGATAACCCAATTTGGCTGGTCAAAATAGTTAGAAAAAACAAATTAGTAAATTTTTTTTAAAAAAAAATCATAACTCCTAAGAGACTCACCAAATAAAGTGCCACACATGCTGTTTGAAAGATCTCGAATAGACGTTTCTATGAATGCCTATACTGTTGCAAAAAGTCATTGGAAAATCATCAAAATTTTTAGAATATTAAAATACTTCAAAATAAAAGCTTGGGTTTTAGGTAAGTTGATAAAGAAATATAAGAATTTCACAAACATTAAGCAAAATCTTACTTAAATTCATGTTTTTCGTAATGGATTTACCTTTTTTTTTTTTCCCTTTCTTCTTCTTCCCTAGGGTTAAACTCTCCTATAGCCTTATTTGACAAAAGTAGCATAAAACTCTAAAACCCTAATTTTTTTATTTATTATTAGATTAACAACTCTAATAAGTTTAATTGGGTTTTAATACAAAATTGCAATTGGGCTAACCATTTAATAAAAAAACCAAGTGTATTATTCTCTTTTTTTGTGGGCTTTATAAATGACATCAAGAATCATGCCATGGAAAAATGATCTGAAAATGTTTAAAAAAGGAAAAACATTCTGGAATTTTCAAGATGACATTTTTGTTTCATGAAACCTACCAAAATGCAAGAAAATGAATGAACATGCTTAAGATATGCCAAGGTGAACATTCAAATATGAGTTGAACATGTGAAGGTGGATGAAACATGACAAGAAATGCATGAATAGAGGCTATTATGATGGTTAAAATAAAACATGGCATGTTTGGTCATCAAGGCATCAAAGAATCATCCAAAGCCTAAGACTACCACAACCAAGGCCATAATAATGTATGAGAATCCTAAAAAGGTCATGGTAACATCAAAAAAGCGTCATTAAGCTTATGCAAATGCTGAAAACAAAAAAAAAAATAACTAGAACAAGGAGAAAAATACCAAAAAGCCTTAAACTTTGACCTTTCATTTGAGTAGTAGGTATAGTTACTTTCTTCCCTATTATTGTTCTTGATTAGCAAAAAAGTGATGAAAATAAAAAAAGGTTGTGTTGATGGAAAGAGTGTTGAGAGGAAGGATGAGTGGAATGAAGGGTTTTAGAAGGTTTTTATTGGTGGTTTCAAGGAGTTACAAGAATGGATAAGGGTTTTTGGTTCTTTTATGGCTGAGGAATTTTGAGAAAATATATGAAAGTAGATGTTTTCTACTGAGAATATGTGTAGAGAATCCCCTTTCACCTGATCCGAAGTTGGCATATATAGCCATATGAATATGAAAACAAAAAAATGCAAAAAGCAAAGGTATTATTGGGTTTTGGAATGTACCACATGACAGCTTTAGGTACTATACCCTGCTGACTGTTTTTCCATTGGTTGCAGCAAGCAGAGTAATAGAGTAAAGAGGCGAAGGTGTCTGCAAAATGGAGAAAAGGCAAGTAAACCCCAAACAAATCATTTTTTAATGCAAATGTCCTAGTTTCAAGTTATTTTGGCCTTGAAAATTTGTTAAAATCCAATCAGAAGTCCAATGCCGAGCCTAGTATGAATTGATGATTTTGGATGCCAAAAATATGTCTAAATCAAATTTTAAGTTCAATGGTGCAAGAACGTGAAAATAGCACCAACTAGACAAAAATGCCTTAATGTATCAATACAAAGCATTTTGAATCGATACATAAGGCAAATTTTGCCTTTCAGTATTAATAGATAAAGTCTGTATTGATGCAAGAACAAAAAACATTTCCAGTCTCAAAACATGAAACCTGTATCGATACCACAAAGGCCTATATCGTTATTGTTGTGTATCGATGCATATGGCTAAAAATCATGATTTTAGCTATTGCCAAGGCTTGTATCAATATCAATACCACACCTTAAGTATCAATACCAAACCTCCTTGTATCAATGCTACATGTGAAAATTTAAATTTTTAGTGATATGAAAGCTTTGTATCAATGCCTACATGTACCAATGTGACTTTTACATACCTTAAGCTCTCTAAACACCTTACTTTGGCCGAGAATGGTCGAAAACTAACCCATGCTAGTCTGAATGACCCTAATAATGACTCGAAAAGTGACCTTTAATGCCTTGAATGCCAGCTCAGACAAAATAAGGAGTCTATAATGACAGTTTTTAGTTTCCACTTTCACCGAACAAATACATACTAAAGGTTATCTTTAATTTTGATGGCTTTGAACTTTTAAACTCTTGGGGGTTGTAGACACCGTATTTTGTCCGGGCTATTTTCTTTTTAAAAATCTGGAGCGTCGACGTAAGAGGGGACAATGATCGCCGGGCGACGTCAAGAAGGCCTAGAGATCATATCAAAGGTAAATACAAAGATGTGGCATCAAGGGACGTAGTCTGAGGTATCCTAG
>JBBYHO010000012.1:8225394-8236347 GCA_038382025.1 Adansonia gregorii
AAAAATTCTTAAATGGGATTGATAAAAAAAATTATATAATTTCAATTTTTTCACAAATGATAAGATTTTTAACGTAAAAAATATGATTGATACGTGTCATCTTAAATTATTTTCATTTTGTTCCTTTAATATATAAAGATAAATATAAAAAGTAGTTTTTACCGTTAAAATTAATAATTCAAATGCAACTTATAACAAAAGAAAGTTCTCTGAATTCTTTTTTTTTTTCCTTACTTTCTACAGTGATAATCACTTAATTAGTGGAATAAGGAAAGCCCCGATGAGCATGAATAGTATTAAAAAAAAACAAAAAAAAAAAAACAAAAATGAGACCACAAAGGATTGAATTGCTAGATTTTGACACACTCTTTTTAGCTAGCTGCAGGTTGCAGATTACATATACATATATATATATATTATGTATTATATAGATTTGTTCATTTCTCTTTCAATTTCTTGGTTATGGCAAAGGCAGCTCCTGCAACTGCAACCACCACAGCTGAAATTAGAATTGCTGTTTTCAGCGTCTGCATTGAATCCTTCTTTTCCTTTTTCTCTTCGTTCTCTTGTGTCTTAGCTCGTTCCTTCATTTGCAAAGTAATAAGAAATCAGCGTGTGTGTATATATACATATATATATATATATATAACAAGAATTTTGATGCAAGTTTTGCTTTTCAAATATCAAATGAAAAAAATTTTATACCAACATTAATGAAATTGATTCTTAAATTTAAGAGACCGGGGGAAGTCTTGAATGACGTTTTTAAGTTTAAAATTTGATTACTATATACACCATCAAATCTGAAAGATCTCCAAATGGATATGACATTTTTGAAAAAGCAATATATATATATATATGTATATATGAGAACAAAATCCATTTAATTCAAATTTTAGATATATTTACCTTTATATCCCGAGAAGTAGCAATCTCAGACGACATAGAATCGACCTTAAAGTCCTTGTTTTTACCGGGATTCAGCTCCGCATTGGCATCAGCAGCCGGGAATTTTCCACCAGAGGCATCAGAAATTGATCCATCAGCCATTTTTTCTTGAAAAAAAAATTCCTTTCAAGATAACAATTTATCTTTCTGTCCTTTTGTTGGAAAGAAGAGGAAAAAAGAGAAAGAGATATAATGCTTGGGATTTCAGAACATCAATGGAAAATTTAGATCAAAAACACGTGTCAGAAGCCCAGAAGCTTTAAATCCTGAGCTCCTTATGGATGTTTAAACGACTTTCTATTTTTGGTCTCAAAAACTGTCCGAGTATTTCGTCGAAATTAACTAATCCTGGATGTCTCTGTAGCGACAAAGTTATTCTTGACAGTTAACGGTTATTTTCCATTTTCTTTGTTGACTGTTAATGAATGAAGGAGCCATGGAGGAAAGAGTTACAGGTACTTTCTTACTCTCTTTTATTCCTTTTTTTTTTTTTTTTCCTTTTGTTCTTCAAAAATAAAGTCAAAATTTGTTCATATCAATCAAGAAAACTACTATGATAACACTAACTTGAATTCCCATGAAAAGTGTCCTCGTTCGATATTGATTACGTAAAAGAAGAACATCATCTCTTGTTACATTGAATTTTGCAGAATGAAACGCAACCGAGTTTCCAGGAACAGTTCTTAAGAAACTCAGCTTACTCTTGCAAAGCAGACAACGGAGAGTCCTGCTGTCCCTCAAACTTGAGTTCCTAGTTCTTTGCACCAAAACCGCGAGGGCTAGGCCTTGTTGATGCCGAGTCTGCGAATAGCTTTCTCGATTCTGATCTTCTCTTTCTTCTGGCAGTACCAGGAGGAGCCTAATACATGGGAGTAAAAATGAAAACATCAATTAATACAACAATTTAAGCTTGCCCTGAAAATCATTGTATTGGCATTATGATTCCTGCTAGAATTTCATCGTCGATGTTACAAGTTCACAAAATCATATGGCACTGTCTGAATAAGTGAGCATTTGAAGAGTTTCAGAGACGGCACCTTTTTTTCAGCTTTCATTGCATCCTCAAGTTTGCTTAACGTTGGAATAGATCCACCCTCCATGATACCCATCAAGTTCTTCATGCGAACACGCATTTGGAAGAGTTGAGCAACAAGTTGACTCACCTATTATTGATGCCCGAAAATATATCTCATTTGCAAGTAGTCCAAATTCTAACAAATGTTCTGGCAGTGGCAATCCTTACCTGCTGCTCCGTTTTACCGGAAGCTTGAGCAACTCTTTTCCTCCTTTGGGGAGACTCGGCCAATAACTCTGGCTTCTCCCTTTCCTCTGCAAACAAAGAAGAAAATAAGAAAAGCTTACCAGAAACCAATTTGCAAGCACAAGACACATTCATGAAAACTTATATGTTGTTTCCTCACAACCATAGTTAATTATCAATGCCCAATACTAAATATACATATTGCAACAATAAGTTGCAGAAAAAACGTCATCAAGGAAAAATATATAGCATGCTATGGGCCACTGGGCAAAAGCAAGAAGCACCTAGTTACATAATCTAGCTAGTCCAACACCACAAGGATACATCTAAGGAAGGGCAGAATACAATACGTGATTGTACACAGTTGGACCCAGCAATATATAACCATAGACAGACATGGTCCAAATAAAGTTGGTAAATCCAAATGGGAAAGTGAGAGAGGTTAATGAAAAAAATTTAGAACTTTTATCTCTTTTCATGAATACTCTGTTCTTCATCGTCTATACTATCCTATCCGCCTCAGCAACCAAGACATAACATAGTATGTACCGGTAAAAATGTAAGTGTACATTAATATGGCTTCATCTTTTTGTTTACATTTTTATTTTGAGAAAAAGAGGTCCGTGCATACAGGAGCAATACCACTCTATAGTTAAAGAAGTTAGGTCAAAGCTTAATCAAATAAACTTGAAATAAGAAAAAAAAAATGATTGGTCAGGTTTTGTACTTGAAAACAGCCACAGTTAAAGCAGTTAAAGGGACCTGGGGTCATGGCTTCTATCATTGCCTCCATTAATTTTAAGCTCTTCTCTGCTTCTCGAACTTGGGCTGGGGTAACCTGTTTGCGAATATAGGACATCATATCAGTTTCTTCTCGTCGTCTGTAGACTTTCATTTTCTTAAAGAAAAAGAGTAATAATTGACTGATATACACAAGAATGCTATTATAACACCAAAATAGGAAACCCAACTTTCATACCTTCCCCATGCCAGGGATCATTCCAATAACACGAGTCATGGAACCCATCCGTGCAACAGCACGAGTCTGCTTTAGGAAATCATTGAAGTCAAACTTTGCACTCATTATCTTCTTTTGCAACTCTTCAGCATCTTCTTGGCGCATCTAAACACGCATTTGGATTAAAAACTTATCTTGATGTTTTTAATTTCAAAGGATATGGAATGAAAATTCACAAAGAACTTACAACTTCTTGTGCCTTCTCAACAAATGAGAGAACATCTCCCATTCCCAAGATGCGTCCAGCCATACGATCTGGATAGAAAGGTTCAAGGTCCTCCATGCGTTCTCCACGTCCTACAAGCTTGATTGGCTTGCCAGACACCTGTAGTGTTCAATAATATAGAATAGACGAACGACCAAGTTTACCACCAAGAAATGTATAACTACTGTTGCAATTTTCAGGTTCTTTATGAAATGTCTTCCCCAAGGAAGAGATTCTATCAAACACACTCTAAGTGAAGAAAACCAAAGGAAATTGGAAGGCAAACCTCTTTGACACTCAAAGCTGCACCACCTCTAGAATCCCCATCTAGCTTTGTCAAAATGGCACCAGTAATCCCTATCTCAACGTTGAATGTTGTGACCAACGCTGCAAATTCAAAAACAAACATGAAGAGAAGAATATCATGGACTTGTCACAGTCATTGTCCTGGCAATAGCTAAATTTGGCAGGTAAATAGATAGATAGATATGTAACTAAAATGTACACAATATATTACCTGGGAAGAACGTTTACCCAGTACTCTAGGTATGATATATAATAAGGAAAACAAGATTTATGAGATTCTTAGAATAGAAATACTCCAAATATGTACTAATGAATAAACAGAAAAAAGGCAGTAGCATATAGAAAGCCACAGTTGGAAGTCTGAGTACCAGCAGCTTCTTGGCCAGTCATTGCATCCACAACCAGCAAAACTTCCGTGGGATTCAATACTTTCTTCACTTCTTTCAACTCATCCATCATTCCTTTATCTATCTGTATACAAGAAAAGACTTTGCATGGAAGATTAACCCAAGAACATAGCATCAGTTTAAGAAACAATGAAAACTTCATGACCGATGCTATGATATTACCTGAAGCCTTCCTGCAGTATCCATTATCACCACATCTATCTTCTTCTTTTTGGCCTCTTCTAAACCTTGCTTTGCTATTTCGGATGGTTTAACCTCCGTCCCTGCTGTATAAACAGGAACACCCACCTGCTACAAGCTATAATAGAGTATGAGAAACAATAACTTTCGGAAGAAGCCAAAAGATGAACAACCTAATGATAGGTAAATATAATTCTCATAACCAATCGACAAAATTCTCGATTCATGAACTAAACCGGAACCATGGTCACAAGGCAAAAGCAACTAGGCTGAAAAAAAATACAAGAACTGGATAGATAAAGTTTCCATTATTAATTCACTTGCACTATCTCATCACTCATCAATCTGGTGATTATAACTTGCATGAAACTAAAAGTAATTCAATTTAAATTGAAATAATACTGAAATTGTTTCAACAAGATACTTTTTTTTTTTAAACTAGAAACCTACAATGATAGCTATTTTTGTTTTATTTTTTCAGTCTTAGCTAATAATAATCGCTAATGCAAGCAAACCAATAACATCTCCAAGTCTGTGGTAACAACGTTATTCCAGCATCAATTACCATTAGTCAAATATTTTTTGCGTTATATCATAACCAGGATAGATGATTCACATCAAGAAAACAAGGAATTTCAGTCTGCATTCCTCCATCCTTGGCAACAAGAGAATTTAAAATGCCATAATTTTAACCTCACAAAATGAGCACCTCTAGCAGGTAAAAAGGCAATTCTAGAGCTAACAACAGACTTATATTTGATTAAAAAGTCAGAATCATTGAAATCCAATAGAACAAAAATTCATTTGAAAGAAAAATGAATAACTGAAATCATACACGAGATAGAACTAAAACTAAGGGCACACTCTCTCAGTTGGTAGTGCCATGGCACATAATAAGATCTTTCCATTCTATCTTACGCAAGAAACCACTATAAACAAAACGGTCTTACGGCATATATGCACCCATGGAAACAAAAGCAAATCTAAGGTAACAAAATTCTTGGTGTGACTCCCAGCGGAAAAATGGTTCCTGGCTGCCCAAGGAAAACTTCTACGAGACCTTTTTACTGGTCTTCCGGCACCTAGCCACTCAAAGTTCAGAGTGTTGTAAGGAACAAGAGAATTTTATTGACAATGAAAATCCTATACCTGTTCACCCAAAATAACAAGTTGGTCGATAGCAGCTGGTCTGTATACATCTCCCGCAATAAGCATGCAACTCTTACCCTGTAGTCAACGTTATGCTGCAACGTCAATTGAGGCTTAAAAAACGGCGACACTTATCAATATGCAACAAAACAAATGGCACCTGTTTCTTAAGATAATTAGCTAACTTTGCACAAACAGTTGTCTTCCCAACCCCTTGCAAACCAGCCAATAATATAACAGTGGGGCCAGATTTTGAAAAAACCAGTTCAGAAACCTCTCCTCCCATCAATTTCACCAGCTCATCATGTACAATCTGCAATCAAAAGAAAACATAAATGATACACATAAATTAAACATCAGAGACCATTCAGATACTTCTTGGCTTTCTAGCATGAATGAAGAAATAAGGAGACGATTAATTACCAACTAAAGGCAATAAGAGTGGAGGCAAAGATCCAGCTACCACGTAAACCGGATATGATAAACAAGTTCACAGAAAGCTTTCTTAGATGCTTCCATAACAAAGTACATTTTATTGATAGAAGTTCATACCTTAACTAATTGTTGATCAGGCTTCACTCCTCGAATAAGGCCAACTCCAATGGCCTGGTCGCTTACAGCTTGGACAAACCTTCTAACAACAGGAAGACTCACCTGTCAACAGATACACCAAAGTTGTGTTATTAATATGTTATTAACAAGTGAAAATTGGAAAAAAAAAAAAAAACCCAACAATTTCCAACACTAATTACTTACATCTGCTTCCAAAAGAGCCCTCCTAATGTCGCGCATTGGCTCCACGATGTTCTCCTTTGTCAAAACCTCTGAAAGACAAGCTCACCATCCACGCTTTGTTATTCATAAAAAACTCAATGTTTAATGTAATTTTTTTTTCTAATTTTGCTTTCGAAAAAGGGTTAAGTGGCAAAAGTAATAACCGAATCAAAACCGGGAAAAAAAAAAAAGGTAAACCTTCTCCTTTAAGCTTGGTCCAAGCAGCTTCGAGGCCACTCGTCAGCTGACCAAACATTTCAGCCCTTACAACACCTCGCCTTTCTCTCTTAAAAGTAACCGTCTTGGAATTTACCCAACCCCATATCTCTCTCTGACATCAGATTTAAAAAAAATCATCGAAACTTTAGCAATTGAAAGACCGAAACGCAGCTTGTTTTTTAGTTTCTTTTACGCATTTTCTCGACAAACAGAAAGGGTAAGTAAAAATCATAAAAGATTACATTGAGTTTCTTTTACTTACAGTGAATAAATTCCTACAAGAAAGGGAAGCGAAATTGCTGGAACCATTACTCCATGAACTGCCAAGTTTAGTTGAGTTCCTCGGACTGTTGTAGAAGCAGCGGTTGGTCGAAAGGGAACCCGAAGTTGCCGAAAAACGGCGGGCAGCGACGGTCGAAAGTTGAATCGCTTCCATTGCCCCCCTTTTGGAACTTTAACTCCCTCTCTGCATTTTTTGGACGATATAGATATGATCCGTTATCTTCTTGTTGCATTCCCTGCTACGCGGTTTAATTTGTTATTGTACGCCCGCGATTTTCCTCCAATCACAGCGTTACACTTTCCACAACTCTCAACGCAGCGTTTTACTACTATTATTTATCACTTGCCCGCTTGTTCCCCGCCAAAAGTGTAACTGCTTTATCTTCTTTCTTTCATGACTCCCAAACGGCATCAATTCGCTGCCGTTTTTTGCTTCCTATGACTTTAATTTCCATGGAAGTGAGCTTGCAAAGCAATGACAAATGGGTTTAAAACTCTAAAACTCTACCGTCAAATGATTCATTGCGGCAGTTCCACCCCCCAAACCCCTTAAATTTCCCTTCCCTTCCCCTCCCTTTCTCAGGCCAACAACTCCACCGGAGACCACCGTCTAGACTACTAGTAACAAACATTTTGTGGTCCCCTATTGCACAATCTACATTTTCACCAAGATGCTCCCAAAGTAATAGAAAATATGCATCCAGAAGACTCGAGATATTATCCTTGATGGAGGGCTTCTAGAGAAGAGAAAGGGGGTGGTGATCGAGCAGCCATGCTTGAGTCGAGGTTGAACCAGTTCGCTGAACAGACTTGCTGAGCTCAGCAGCCAGAATGGCTGGTAATATTGTTAATTTGTCATTACTGATCTTGAAGGTACAAAACTTTGACAAAATGATTAAGCTGGGAGCTTTGTAATTCAAAATCTTCATTTTCTTTAAAATATTTATCTTCGGTACTTATATCCAATAAATTTAGACATAGATATAAAATATGATACTTCAAATATATGTAAATTTTTTTTAAAAAAAATTAAATATAATTATATTCGACGATCTCAAGTCTTGATAACATAACTCAGCTCGGGGGCAAACATTTTTTTATTTTCCCTCAATTTTATCGTTTCGTGCTATAGAATCATAGTTAAAAAGTAAAAAACGACAAGAAACAATACTAATTACACCATTAAAAATGGAACTTTATAATGTTACAGAAATTTCAATAGTATCTTGACAGACTTGACTTACTGGAACTGCGACAAAAGCTTCAATTCTGAGCAACACTTCCACAAATCCATATGAGACAGTAGATATGACGATATATAGATGAATACATTTTAATACAATTTACAAAAGGGCAAATAGAGTTTTCGAGGTAAAAATGAATTGTAATTTATGCCCTCTGGTGAATGCATATTGCAAGATTTGCAAAATTGCATCTCATATACCATTAATCTATGAAAAAATAATTACCACTTCGGCTATTGCTCGATTATGCCACCTAGGGCTAGAACTGCATCAGTTCCTGAGACACAAACGTCTTCAACGAATGGAATGGTTTTCCACGCGGTCAATTTCATTGGCACATTTGCTTCACCTACAAACAAAAACATTTAACATTTTAGCAACCATTTATTCTACAACTCTCTTGAACTGAATAAGAATTGGAATCCAACCTCCAACAGTTTTATCCTTCTTCACGCAAATGGCGGCAAAATGAGAACCAGCCACTTCCAGGAGTGCAAATTGCCAATTATTTGGGAGGTTCACGGGATCATTGGATGATTCAACAATTACTTCAAATGCCTGAGAATGTGACTAGTGTTAACGAAAGAACATTTAGATACGAATTCAGTGTTATATGTTACATCATAATCAACATAGTAACATCCAGAACCAATTTGTCGAGGCCATCTTACGTACATTAGCATTAACAAAAAGAGCTACCCAATTCAACCCCCTTACTACTTCATCTAAAGCTTTGTGTACTTCTATTATTTTTGTTTTGGTTGTTAACTTCTGATCGAAAAGCCTAGCAAGAAGGTGAAATGACTAACTCAATATAATTTTTGTTCTTTATAGGCTAAATAAGTATTTATGTTATAAATTCCCACATTGATAATGTGACACAAATGATGACATCTTTCTATCTTTATTCTCCAATTGGACTCACAGAAAGTTCAGGTACAAACCTCGGAAACTAAATCCCCATGAAGACAAAAGCACCTTAAATCTGAAGTCCTAAACCGAATAGTAAAGGTCTTGAAAGGCACAGCTGAGAAGCCTTTTCCCAATGCTTTTACATATGCTTCCTGGAAATGAGATCCAGATTGTAGAACACTTGAGAAAAAATGTGTCTGCACTTATCTATTTTACATTTCAACTATGATTTGTCATGCTTTAGGACAGATTTAGCATGCATAATATCTTGCTTACCTTGAGAGTCCACAGTTTAATAAACTCCTGACGCTGAACTTCAGGGTCAGATATAGCAGTTAAAAGTTTCACTTCATAAGGAGAAAAATATCGTTGAGCAAATGCTATGATATTGTTCTTAATCTTTCGTTGCTTCTCTTCAACATCAATGCCAATCTACAATTATGTAAGCAAATTTCATGGAGTTTGAGTACATACAGTGACAAAACTCTTAAAAAAGAAGAACCAACATGCTCCCAGCGTAAGCAGATCTTTAGAGCCTAAAAGAATAACAATCAACTTACTGGCACATTGACAGTCACACCACAGGCAATCATAGAAGATGTGTGTGAGATATTGAAATGCAAAGGTGGTGGGCTGAAGTTGTAATCATTCTGCCACTCCACCTATTTTAAATACAACAAACAAACAATTCAGACCCCACCCGAATAAGAAATGATATTCAAAAATATGAAATGGAAGGATAAGAAAGAAAGGTCCTCAAACAAAGGGGTTGCAAATCCTTTACTAATCCAAGATAGAACTCACTTCAGGTTTCCCATAGATGTTCTTCCTAAACTTCAAAGATCTTGGATTCATTTGACAATTTGTCTGATCTAGCAAAACAAAGACTATGTCAGTAGTCTAAGCAGCGCATGTCATATTGGAAATATAGACTCCTTAAGATACACATGTTGATAACATGCTTTGTAGATGGGCGTTTTCGCATCACTAGTAGGCAATTTACATCACATACAAGTACACATGATTTTTAAAAATAATAAGAATAATGAGCAAGACTATTTCCTTTGTTTGAAATCATGAATCCGAATCACAATTGTAAGCAATATCTTGAACGTCCATGTGGTAAAGTGAAAAAATCATATAAAAAATTAGGATTGTAGCAGTTATTTTCACCCCCCCTGTAAGATGGTACATCAATGCCTCATTTACATACATGAATTGAGTCATTTTAATTATTTAATTGCGAATTTATCTAATTCTCACTAAACACGAAGCATACTAGCCGTTGGAACGACCCCTTTATACTGTTTGTTGAGCCTCAATTCACCTTGATATAAATATAAAAAAGAATATCAGGCCAAAATAATAAGCACAACAAAAAGGGAACCTACATCTGGCAATGGTAGTGCGAACCAAGGCTCTAGCAAGCAGGGCTCTTTTCTTGAGCTGATCTCCACCCATTCGGCTAACATTATCTCTTTCACATGGTGATAAGATTTCAGAATATCGATTTAGAAGAGACACACTCTTCACCTCATCAGGCAATATATACCAAAGATGTGTTTCCCTTAAAACACCCAAAAAAGAAAGAAAAAAAAAACCCCATAAAATAAGAATGAATTAACAATCAGAGTTTTAGGACCAAAAAGAAGCAAATTTGAAAGGTACCCATATTAATTGCGGTAACAAAAATTCTAAATTAAAATCGACAAATTGGCAAACACTAAGAAAGAAATCATTACATTGGAGAAGGAAGCTGCAGGGGAACCAGAGGGGGCAAAGCAGCAGAAAAGTTTCTTTGAAAGCATCGCATATTCATCAACAAGTTGACTTTGCGCAGAAATAAAAACGAACTTATTAACCTTGAAAACAACAGAGAGGAACCATGAAATTGAGAAACTTAGGGAAGCCAGCGGTTGGGTTTCACTTTTCGTTGTCTCAAGAACGGCGTTAATGTTAATCTGCAAGTGGGCTGGAAATCGGGCTGAATTGGCTTAACTCTTGCTCTTATGGTCCTAAATCCTAATTAATTTCTTTCGATTATTGGA
>JBBYHO010000012.1:8296838-8307181 GCA_038382025.1 Adansonia gregorii
TATAATTTTTTATTAGCATTTTTATTGAGTGGAATACTGTTAAAAATGCTTGAAACCTATTGAAATATAGACTTATTCATAGGTCAAATTATTTACCTAATTTGATTCTAATCTTGAATAAATATTTTATAAATTTTGATCAACCCAAATTATAATTTAATAATAATTATATATATAAATATTAATATAAAAATATTTTTTAATATTTTAAATGGTGAAATAAGTTTAAGTCAATTCAAACTTTGAATCAAATTTTTAGACAAAAAAATTTTAAAAATTTTAGACAGGGGCATGATTAGTAGACAACTTTGATGAAGTAAAATTCCATTTAATTAATTTATTTACCAGAAGAAAGTCACCAATAATTCCAAAAAATGAAATAGCAAAATTTTAATAGTCTTAAGATTCAAGGGGTATTTTTAAAATTTTTAAAGTTATTTTCGTTTAACTACTTAAGAGAGAATTTTAGAAAAAGAAACAGATTGATATATATTGTAAAAAAGTGAAATTAAAAGAAAATTCCAGAAATAACATTATAAATTTTCAAAAAACTAAATTGATAATTATTAAAAAAGAGTAAAATTAAAAAAATAAATTAATAATTACTAAAATTATTAATAAAGATACTGTAATTATTATTTTACTCTTATTTTGATTCATTTATTGTTATTTTTATCCTTAAAAAATAAATAGGGAGGTCAGTTCCCTAGGTAAAGAATGATCCCCCACCAATATATATGATATATGATATATAATGCATATAACATATATAAATTATATATGTTAAAAATATTATTTAAAAATAATAAAATATTTAAAATATTTTATATTAAATCTTAAATTCATAAAATTATTTTATAACATGTACATAATAAAATTATTTTATTAATTGATATTTTTATTTAGTTTTTAGATGATGTATCTAAAGTGTTAATCTATAGATTAAGTTATAGCTTAATTTAAAATAGGTACCCAATCTTTTTGATAAAAAAATTTAAAATTTTTATCTTATTAATTATTTTTTTTATTTTTGAATGATATATTTAGAGGGTTGGTCCGTACATTTATTCACAGATCAATTTAAAATTTATACCAAATATGCTAAAAAATAAAATAAAATTTGATTTTATTAATTATTTTTATTTAATTTTAGAAGTTTATTTAAAGGGATTAATCCACGTGTTAACTTAAAGATAAATTTAAGATTGATACTCGAGCCGACCAACGAAAAAAGTTTAAAAATATTTATTCTAATAATTATTTTAATTTTATTTTTAAATGATATATTTAAAGTGATTAATCTACACTTTGATTTATGGGTTAATTTAAAATCTATATCAAATTTAAATAAATAAATATTATTTAATAAAAATTTAAAAATTTAAAAAAATTATTAATTATTTTAGTTTTAAATAATGTATTTAGAGTAAAAGATTTGCTCGATAACTTCAAATCAATTAAAATTTATATCTGATTTTAGATATATATTTATTAATAAAATCTTATTTATAATTAATTTTTGATTAATAATAATTAAATTTATAAAATAAATATAATCCCCCTGCAAAGCGGGGACATGATACTAGTATATATAAAAATTTGAAGCTATCGCTGTTGGCAAGTTAAAGGTATCGCAGTTTATCTCAAATTATTTATAATTTTATACCTTTAAAATTTAAAATTCAAATTATCAAACTCATAAATTTTTTTAGTGTTCGATTAACGAATATTTATAAATATTTTTTAATTATTAAAATTTTTATATTAAATCAATCACTTAACAAAATTCATTCATAAAAAAATAATGTAATAATTAATTTTTTCCATTTTAAGAACCTAAACATCCATTAAACTTTTTTTTAATGTTCCAAATTAATTTATTTTTATCACAAGTTGACAAAACTTGCCACAAAAAGGGCCATATCCACGAGTGTCTTACCCGTCTTTATGTAATATGGACATCCACACCATTTGGACGTAATATATTTAATTAAATTTTAATTTTTATAAAATAAAAAAGTTTGAAATACTTTTAAAATATAATGCGATTGGACATTCGGTTTTAATTCTATTTCATTTTCGACCAATGGGTTTATGTTAATGAATTTGGTTTAGACCTTTGAGACAATGTTTAGAGAAATTTAGGTTTGCTTTTCAATTCCATCACGTCGAAGATTTACGATGTGTTGGAATTCGAGTGATTTATGAGGGAAACCCAGATGAAAAATTTGAAAAGATTGAGCAACTAAATGATCGTGGCTCATTTTGGAGCAGAAAAGATAATCGATTTATATTTAATGTAGCAGCAATATATAATAGTAAATTAAATGATATTATTTCATTAAAAAATTTTAAAAATAAATATAAATAATATCATTTTTATCGAATGACATCTCATGTTTATTAATAAATATATAAATTTATATACCATTAGTACATTTTATATAAATCTTTATATATAAAACAAAATATTAATTTTAAAATCATTTTAAAAGAAACCTCAATGTGTTTTTCTTAAAATTGCAAAGTTATATTATATTAGAACCTTAGGCTTTTAATAAAATCGATTTACATATTTTTGAGTATTTAATTACGTCTTGTGCAAGGCTTTCTATATTTTCTAGAAAGTATCGAACTACGAATCAAATTTTCATTTTAATAGAATTTCCAAGTTTTCAACATGTGCTAGTTGCGGTCTTCATTGAGTGAAATGTGTGGGTGATTTTAATAATTGACGACCAGAGAAAAGATAGTTTCTGATTTCATCGCCAGGATTTTAGATGACTTTCTTTCGACTTAGAAAATTGGAACAATCTATTCCCGAAAAGATTAATTAATTAAGGCAACAACGTTTTTGGGACGTTTTATTTTTCCTTTTACTTTTGATCAAAACCGCTTTGGTTGTAGCTTGATTCTATTCTATTGAATACATTTTAATTTGTATTTGCTTTTTTAAATAATGTTGCATTTTAACTTTGTCTATGGCCAAGAAAATCACGTCTTTCTTAGAAGAGAGAGTCTAAATTTGCGTTTATGTATACATATTTGGATTTAAGATCAGAGAGAGTTTTTGACGGTCGTTTGAAGAAATCAGGGATGGTTTTGATGCCAGAATCCAAGAGAACTGTAACTCCGATTTTGGATTCGTCGAACTCTTTCAGTTCCTTCAGTCTGTCATCGCTGGAAGTTGCGGCGGTTGAAGCCATTTTTGAGGAGCAATTTGCTTTGAATCTTCGGCAAGATATAAATTGATTAAGCAAATAGTAAAAATGGTAGACTGACACTGCACTAATGAACGATGACGATATATCAAAACATGCCAAATTCTGGAACTCTATGCAAATGAGCAATCACCATTATTCTTTTTTTATTACGTATGATTAATCATTATTTGAATTTATGTTTTTAATATCATCTTAACCTTGATTAAGACACTACAATAAGAATTAAAAATACGCACACCCAGTAATATGTTTTAAAAGAAAAAAGAGATTTATATATGCTGTTTTTTTAAAATAAATTAATAGTTTTAACATTAAACGGATAGCTTTCAAAAGTAAATAATTTTTAAAAAATATATTATAATAAAAAAATTAATCGATATTTTAATTCATTATTTGATATATAAATTTATTTTATAAATTCATTAATTAAGTTGATATTATCATGATATAAAATTCAATTAATTTTTTATTTATTTGCATAAATATATTTTAATCTACGTTTCCAAACGAAAGGTAAAAAAAAAAAAAGTCCATTTTCTTTGGGTGAATGGAAATGGCGTCGGTGGCGGATACGTGAAATAATTTCCAATAGGACGTAAGACATTATGAGTACTAAAAATCTGCCATTACCAGATTTGTTTTTCCTTCTTCTTGGGTGATGAGCCGTTTCTAGAAAGTTTAAATTTATTTAAGTCATTTCCCAATTAATTAATTGCATGTTGCTGCCGTGTGCATGCCGTGATAAATTAAACTTGCTTAATTAATCATAAATAAACTTAATAAAAAGAAAAGGTTAATTGTATTACATTATATTATTAGTATTTGTTATCACGTATCACAAGTAAAATTTTATTATTTTATATAATTTTAGAAATATAATTATATATTTTATAAATGAATTAAGTAAATAAATATGTTTATTGATGAAATTTGTATTAACATATAAAATTTATTTAATCTATAAATTATATTAATTTTTTTTATTTTTAATGTTAATATAAAATAAAAATTATGTATGTGAAAAAATTTAATGTAAGTTTTAACTCTTTTTTATTTGTCAAATAAATTTATTACCTTTTAAAATTAATGAAAATATTAAAACTTTGAAAATAAAGTAATCCAATATAATTTTTAACTTTTTATTTATTATCAAATAAATTTATTTAAAAAATTATTTAATTAAATTAAAATTTTTACTTATAAATTGGACGGATCTTATATAATGATAAAAACTTACAATGAAATTTTAAAAACTTAGAGAACAAAAATATTTTTCGTCAATTCAACAGATTCTTCATCTTTATACTTTTATATACACTACTATTTGTTATCATGTGTGTTCACACTTAGATATTCGTTATTTTATTTATATTTGAATATATAGTTATATGCTTTTAAAAAAATAAAACTAATAAGTATATTTTAACTAAAATTTGTATTAACAAGTAACATATATAAATTATATCAAATTATTATAATGTTTATTACTTTTAATATTATTGTAAAATTAATTATTAATATAAAACTTTAATGTAAATTTAGACTCCTCATATTATATGTCAAATAAATTATTATAACGTTTATTATTGTAATTTGATATTTTTAAAATCAAATAATTATAACTTAAATAATTGTCATTTTATTATTTTGAAATATATAGTTGCATATTTTAAAATAAATAAAATTAATAAAGCATATTTTAATTCAAATTTGTAATAATATGTAAAGTTGGTTTCGTGTGTAAATTATATCAAACTGTTATAACATTTATTATTTTTAATATTAATGCAACATTAATTATGAATATAAAAAATTTAATGTAAAATTTAAGTCCTTTTAATTTATATCAAATAAATTGATATACCTTTTAAGGTTAGTGAAAATTAAAATTTTTTAGATAAATCAAATTCTTATAAGCTTTTAATTCCTTTTTTATATATATTATAAAATTAATCCCTTTTAAGAGAAGTATGTTAATGAAATTGAACTTCTTATTTATTTATTAGATAGATTTTATTATATAAAAAATTATAAGGGTAATTTAAAAATATAATAGATAGTAGTAGTCATTTTCATAAATTTAAAAAAAAATTAAGTTTATGTTTTTATATATCCGTTATAAATTATAAATTATAGTAGTAAAATATAGTAGAAAGGAACGTGGGTGCATTATTTCGTTTCAACCTTGTTCTTGGGGGTAAAGGGAAGTAGGAATAGGTAGATCTAGTAATTATATACACGAGATGAATAATTCTTTAAAAATATTAAATATATTATAACTTATGATATAATATAAAAATATATGAATATAAAAATATTTTATAATTTATATAATATAATTTATTAATACATATAATTATAAAATAATAAAATTGTGTTAATATTAAAAGAATATGATTTAAATAGGAGAAAGAAGGCCTAAGCTAAACCCATATTTGTCCATTATTTGCAACTTTTGTCCTTGGTAAAAGTGGTCTAACAATTTGTGTCTGACCTTGATCTTAGGAAATTGGAATCTTGAATTTTCTACCTCTTCCTCTTTGGTAATGATATTAATAAGGCTGATTACGATGGCCGCTTTGAAGACTTGGCGTTGGACGGACCACGTCTCCACCTAATTCTCCCCAATGTGTGCCGCCCCTTACAAATTGCAATTCCAAAATGAAATTCCTAACTCCGCCCTGGACGAGGTCAAGAGTTGGATTATTGATATGGATTATTCGCTTGGTTTATAGGATCAAATTTTAGATAATTTTTTAATTTAATTGAATTTAAATTATTATTTATTAATAAAAATAATATTTTTATTTAAATTTAATTATAAAAATATAATAATATTAAAAGCTTTCTAACTAAACATCAGGTTTAAAATAAGGTAAAGAGGAGTGAATCGAAAACAACTTTCACAAGATGGGTTCAAGGTAAAGGGAAAGAGGATCTATAAACATTGAAGGGAAGGCCAGCTGGAACACTTACAATTCATTTTGGAGGTATAAAAACAATGCTTTAAATGCATTATGAATAACAAAATAAGCTTTTAAACCGATTTGATTTAAATTCAAATAAAAAAATTTAAAATTTTTAAGTTACGATCCGATTTGATTAATAGATAAACTAATCATATTCAATTTTTTCCATTCAAAAACACTTTTTTTCACCTTATTTTTTCCTTTCAGTTACCAGGTGTACTGTACATCAAAGAGCATGAAATGTAAAATAAAAAAATAAAAAAAAAAAAGGAAAGAAGCAAGTCCTTGTTTAGTTCATGATATGTTCCTTTTGATGAAGAGAAACATTTTAAATCTTTTGTAATAAAAACAACGGAAGCTAATTAAAATATGACTAAATGAGTTTGTATAAAGAAAAAGAAAACAATGTAAAATAAATTGAAACTAAAACGAGCAAGTAGGCAAAGAAAAGAAATCAATAAGAATTGATGTTTTAGGCCCAAAACGTAACCAGTATCAAACATTTAAGAGATGGTTAGTGACCATGTATTAATTTGTATTAAACGGAATTATTTGTTGTGCATTTTTATTTTGAAGTTTTTTAATTTATCCTTTTAACTCCTTAATCTTTATTTACTTAGTTAAACTGAAAGAAATAAAACACTTTAAACCAATCCGGTTTCTTGTTGATTGTCTTATCTATAAATAAGTTTGATTTTGCAACTTTGTTTTCCTGCTATGACGAATTTGTATGTAATTACCAAAATATTTTCTAAATGCAATTTATATAGATATAAATAATATTATATGCATATAAGAAATATACATATAATGAACAATGTCAATGGCACATAATTTATATGTATGTATGTTTATGTATATATATATATATATATATATGATTCGCGAAGTTAGGTGGCTAGAGATGATTAATTTTTTGGGAAATATTAATGGCACATAATTGACTAATATGATATTTATAGAAAAAATGAAATTAATTTATAATTATTTAAACTCAATAAAAGTATTTTTTTTTCTGGTAAGAAATTGGAACCGGAACAAATGAAAGAGCTCAACTAATCATGCTAAAGTTCTCATTCATTCCTTGAGAACTCATTCTATAAATTATTTTCTTTTTCTGTAAATTATAGTCCTTTCCCAGTTTATTTTATTTTTTCTTTTAATTTTTTATAATTTAGATTATTAAGGTTTGATCTCGATCAAAGTAATTAAGAGTCCAATATCTATGAAAGGACCACCTGTTTATTAGCAAAAGTAATGACTGAAAAATTAAAAAAACTCAACTTTTTAAAAACACAATAAAAAATTACCCATTCAAGATTCGAAATATAAACTACAACTAGGTCCATTAATATGGTAATATAGACATGATATGAATACAACATAAAAAAATAATTAAAATATAATATGATACAAAAATATTACGAACACGACACAAATATATAAATGTCTTAATAAAAATTATTAATGTATCAGAATTTATATAAATATAATATAACTTAAATATAATTATGATAAAACAAAATACGTAGATACAATATAGAAATTGCTGGAAAAACCTTAGCAACCAGCAATATTTTGCAATTTGGTGTGCAAAAACTTATTAATAATTCAATAGACTTAAATATGAAATCTTACATTTTACAACCCTTCCCTTTCAATTCATCCGAGGCTTCGTCATGCTCCAGGCACTAAGGTTCTCAATAGTGATATTCTCATCACCATGGTTGAATGCATACAAGTGAGCATTGTCAAACACTGCTAATGTAGGATACACCCTGGATGTGATGCATGTTTTTCCTCCAGCTCCAAAACTTTCAACAACAGAATGATCAATCTGCAAGAAAAAGACCAAATAAATAAAATACCATTCACGATAAAATTTCTTACATCTGTAATCGTGATAAACTCAGTGCGATCATATACATCATTAAAATTAATAGCAAGTACTAATTAAAAGAGAATATATACCAGACTCCTAAGAGAGAGCCTCTTATCAGCCAAATCTACATAAACAAAGCCAGCAAATGATGGTTTATATAGCCCATCCTTCAATGAGGAACTGTAAAAAAAAAATTCAAATCAAGTTAGAAAATTTTGGTGAACTATGAAGAGAAAGGACTTAAAAATAATTCTTATTTGTGGAGAAAGTTACAATTAACAGACCTCCTCGCATCAGAGCACATAAGAACTGCATGCTTTTCTGTACTTTTGAAAACCCTGAAGAAGACAGGAGTATATTCTTCTAACTTCTCTGAAGCTAACGTTAAGAGCCCGAATGGACCAACTCCGCCTTGAACGCTTGATCCCTTGTTGGCACAGAGTTCTTGAGCATCTGCCCAACTAGGGTTAAATGGCTCAGCTTTATCCAAGCTATGAATGTAGAAGGTAACATCAATATCCGCCTGCGAATAGTACCAAACGCAATGAGTAGATTTATAATAAAGGTGTCTGTTGCTTGAAATTTAAAATTTTTTTTATCTAAATCCGGTCCAATTCAAAAGATCGAATGATTTTTTAAATATTTATAAAATTTATTTTTTTATATTTTTATTATTAAATAATAATTCAAATCGTATCAAGCCAACTTAATTTAAAGAAAACTATGTCCAAAGTCTAGTCCCGACTAATAGTCCGGCTATGGAGAATTCTAATTTATGACTTGTAAGTTACTATATGTGTTTGAAGTAGTAAACAATTCTCAAAGTCAACCTGGGCAGCTGTTATGCCTTTGATTTCAATATGATCGCCTGTTTTAAGCTTCTTATGGCTTATTTTGACATTTTCCCCTCTTAGAGTCTCCAATTCTTTGATAGGCCATTGCTTTAATTGCCTTTGATTAGGATCAAGCCATAGCGTTCTTGGAATTGCCTGGAATATACGTCATTAAAAGAAACAAATTAAACGTCATCAATAATTTAACATAAGTGCAATTAGTGTGTATATATATATATATATGTGTGTGTGTGTGTGTGTGTGTGTGTGTCTTTGTGTGTGTATTATCTACAGATTTATATAAGTACCTGAATTCCGGCCCATCCTTTTTTAACATCGTCTTCAGTGGAATCAGATTCATTAACCCAACCCCACAATATCCTCCTTTTTTTTGCAGGATCGAAGAATGACTTTGAAGCATAGAAATTTCCATAATCATATCTAAGGCCAGCCCAGCCATCAACTAATGTATTATCAGGCACGTATCTATCCTTAACAGTTAAATATGTTCCAACTGTATAGTAATCATATCTAGCAACATCCAAGCTCACCTTCAAAACATGCTTAACATGTTTTCCCATGCCAGATTGATCTAAACCTTGTTTTTTACCGGATAATAAAACTGGATAAAAATCAGGACATTCCCACATTCCTGTGGAGGGTGCGGAATGTAAAGGGTGTCTAGCCTTAGTCCAATGAATGAAATCTCTACTTCTATATAGATAGGCTATCCCTCTACCGTTGATTTTGCTTCCAACCAGCATTCTCCATTGCCCATTGAGCCACCAGGCGGAGGTTGGGTCCCGGAAGGCTGTGGCGTTCACACCGTATTCAGGTTCGATCAGCGGGTTGTTACCGGGCTTGATCCATTTACGCAGATACGGATCGGATAGATTGGCTGGCACTGCATAGTTTTGTGTTTCCCTGTTAGTGGAACCAACTCCAGTGTATAAAATTACGGGCTTATTGCTAGGAAGAACTGTGGCTGAACCAGACCATGCGCCATTGATATCAAAGTCTTCTGAAGGATAAATTGCAGGTTCGAGTGCTTTCCAATTGATCATGTCCTTTGAAACTGAATGGGCCCAAACAATGTTACCCCAAACTGCACCTTTGGGATTGTATTGGTAGAATAAATGGTATATTCCATTGTAGTACATAGGGGCTACAAAACCCACGAAAAAAAAGTTTAATCACATTCGAATTAAGGAAAGAATAATTAAGGTTATTAAATTTATAGGGTTATGCTAAGCAAACTCACCGTTTGGATCTGTTGATGAATTTTTGACCATTAAAGAACCCGAGGAAAAAACCAAGACAAAGAAAAAAAACAAGTTAATTAGTCATGAAATTAAAACCCTAGGTTAGAAAATCATTGTTGAAAATTTAACTTTGAAATAAAAATTGATAATAACAAAAAATATATATATATATA
>JBBYHO010000012.1:8326218-8336593 GCA_038382025.1 Adansonia gregorii
AATTTAATCTGAATTTGATGCAATCCGATCTACGAATCCCCCACCCCCCCCCCCCTTTTTTTTTTTTTTGGGTGTGTACCTTTTACGCGGCTAAAATATGTGGCTTATGTGCTGCATACCTACCCAAAGCCGAAACAGAATTACTTGCAAAACTGGTAACTTCTGAAACTCCCCGACCGAGCCTCAAAAAACAGCTGATTAACAAACAGTTCGCTGTTTCTTTTTTCTTACCACTTTTGTTTTTCTAGCGAAAAGGAATGACAGATCCCAGCAGTAAACCGAGGACGGTAATCTGCATAGGAGACATCCATGGCTACGTCACCAAACTCCTCAATCTTTGGTCCAACCTCCAATCCCGAATCGACCCAGAATCGTTCAACACCGCCACCGTCATCTTCCTAGGCGACTACTGTGACCGTGGACCCGACACGCGCAAAGTGATCGATTTCTTAATCACTTTGCCGGAGCAATATCCGAATCAGAAGCATATTTTTTTGTCGGGAAACCATGACTTCGCTTTCGCCGGGTTCGTCGGGGCGTTGCCGGGGGAGTTCGAGGCCAAGGAAACGTGGCAAGAGTATGCGGATAATGAGGAAAGGGAAGGGTGGTATGAGGGAGAAGGGTACGAAAAGATGCATTTGCAAGGAAGGAGATGGTCTGGTTGGATAAAGGCTAAGTTTAATGCTGCCAAAGGAACTGAATATAAAGGTTCCATTTACGATGCTGCTCCTACGTTTGAATCTTATGGAGTATCTCATGGATCTTATGGTATGGCTTTGCATCTGATAAGGTGGTTTTTTTTTAGTTATTACTGAAAAATCTTCGCTCTTCCATGATTAATTTGAACAATTCAATGGTATATGGAGATTGACACTCTTAGATATTCATTTTCAACTGGATTATTGTGTTTGATTCTTGGTCATGCAATTTTAATTAAGATTTTGGGTTTTGAGGGCATCTTCAAAATATTGGGTGGGAAATGGATTCTTGATTCATCATGGTACGATTCTATGTTTTATATGTTCAATATCAAGTGTTTCAGTGCAGTGTTTGATTGGCATAATTTTTACTTTTTACTTCTCAATCTTTCATCAGGTAGCAATTGAGGTTATAAGTGTTGGTTGTTTAATCTTTAATAGGGATTTTGATTTTTATAAATTCCAACTAACAGATATTAGTTGTGCTCTTTTGAATTAGAATTTTTCTCTCTTAGTCTGTGCCAAGATATTTGTTTTTTGCTCTGAAAATCTTGATTTCCTTACCTTTACTTTAAATTAAAGGAGAAAATTTTGTTGTCTAAGATTTGGTGAAGGCTGTTCCTGAAGACCACAAGAAATTTCTATCTAATATGGTTTGGGTTCATGAAGAGGTATCTCCTTCTTCTGCTCTACTTCTCATCTGCCTTTCTTCTGTTCTCTTTGATTTTCTTATCTTTTAAAATAATGTGTGATCAGAACTATATTGCTCCTACTCTTTACTTTTTTTCAAAGTACCTGAGTCCAACACATTTTTACCTATGGATATGGGATATGACCCTCCAAATACATGAAAAAACTTTAAAAAAAATTGAACATACCCGTGTCAAGCTTATGCCCTTTTCCGATGCTCTCACTCAAGTGCGAGTGACTTATGATCAGAATGTGCTAAATACTTTAAAAGTGAATTGTGAAAAAATAAATAAATAAAAAGTTAGAAGCAAATCTATAGTTTCCTGGAACAACAATGTGCAGGTTAGCTATGATGTTATAGTCTGAACTATAGAGTCAAGGTGGAAACTTTAAACTTGGTGTTTTTGATGTTCATTTCTCCAGGATGATGTCTGTATGGAGACAGAGGAAGGACTTAAACATTGTAAATTGATTGCCGTACATGCCGGTTTGGAGAGAGGTAAAAATGTCCAAGAGCAGCTGGAATTTTTGAAAGCCAGAGACGCCCGCGTGCTCAAGGTCACAGATCTCAGCGGGAGGAAGGATGTTTGGGATATCCCCAAGGTAATGAACTCTCTTATCCGTCTTTGACATTGTTTTTCTTATGTGCGCGTACGCTTGATATTTCGATTTCTTAATTTGTACTTTGCTGATTAATTTTGGGGGTCTTAATAACATGACTATCAGGATACGATGTTTGGCTGATATAGGTGTTTTGGTGTTGGATATCTTGCAGGAGCTAACTGAGACAATTGTGGTAAGTGGTCACCATGCAAAACTTCACATCGAAGGTCTTAGGATGATTATCGATGAAGGCGGAGGACTGGAGAATAAGCCCGTGGCTGCCATCGTGCTTCCTTCAATGAAGATAGTCCGTGACACAGATCATCTTTCTTAGTTTCAAGTTTATAGAAGATGGTCATCATATTGCATTCTGAATTTATCAAAGCATATAACATCCTCTTTTTGGGACATGATCTCCAAGCTGGTAGAAATAAATGTGAATTTTGAAGCACTTATAACGTAGTTTTTCTTTTAATAAGTTTGTTATATGGTCAATTTACAGATTACCTGGAAGCCAGTTACTGATATTTTAATTTCCTGAATGGATTCTTCTGCAATTTGTCAAATATGTTAAAAGTATATATTCTGTATTCGGTGATTCTCGGTTGGAATTTTGGAGAAAAAGGGAAAGATCCATGATATTGTCCACTAAGTTCTTGGCTTTTGGCTCATGTACTTGTTTGCCGGGTTTGGGTTTTAGATTTTTTTGATCATATCTAATTCAATTTGGGTTCAGATTTTCTCGGATAGGATTTGAGTTCATTTTACCACGTTTTACGTTTATAATTTTCCTCACTGCCCAAAGTTACTTGACAGAATACTGAATGGTTTTAATGATTCTATGAAACAAGCAAATGGCATTTAAGTTCATATCAACACGTGAATTTGTATATCGTGTAATCAATGTTGCATCATTAAAAAAAAATGAATAAGGTCCGGTCCATCCCTTCTTGTGTTCCCACAAAGTAAAAATGAAAGATAAAAGAAAGTTTTCACTCATTGTCGGAACTATCAGCAGCAACACCGGGCACAGCTCCATTCCTCTTTGAATCTTTTTCATCCTCTTCGTCTTCACTGTATTCGCTCTCGTAGTCATCATATTCATCTTCTTCTTCCTGCTCTTCCTCCTCGATCCCATCTTCCACGGCACCCCCCTCTTCTGACAAGAGACCTGTCCTTGTACCCGCTCGACTCCGTTTCAATATTTTGATCTTCAAGTTTGTCTTCTTATCGCAACCGATCCAAGAGTCGCACAAGCAGAACGCAGTCAAGTTGTAATTTCCCTCAGCAGGAGCCTGGAACTTGCTCATTACTAACCTTGAACCACTCTTTACTCTCTCGACCGCTTCTCTAACAGCTGCATTTGTCTCCTTCAGGCTTGCCCCTGACCCTTCCTTTAACTCTTGAATTGCTTTAGATGCTGCTGTTATGGCCACAGCTTCATCCATGAAGCTCACCTTTTGGGAGACCCAAACATCATTGGAGACAGGATCAGCGAGCAGTAACCAAAAATTCTCCTCCTTATGGAAGGGGAAGTAAGGAGCATGAGGAAGAGTAGCAACAAGGCCACTCCCGCGCCTGAGTGTGATCCACACATGCATTGTGACAATATCACCCTCTTGTATCCCCTCTTCACCTTCTGTCTCGCAGGTGATATCAACTGTCAAGGAAGGCATCATTCCAAGAACCATCTCCACGTCTTTGGTTTCGGCAGTAGATAACCCTGCAACCTGAGTAAGAAGTTCAACCCGGTCTTCTAGGGCCATGTCAAGAAGATCTTGAAACGTTCGCACTTTCTGCAAACATAGTAAAAGAGAGTTTTCAAACCAAAGAATAATAGGAAAATGGATGCACAATGCTTAAAAATGCCACATCCCACCCATGGTTCTTGCATTTTACATCACTACATCAAGGCAACATCTTCTTTTATAGAGCATTTGCCAATTCATAGAAGTAACAATGTAACATTTTCACTCCCTTTCTAAGACAATTTAACCGGTGTTTAGCTAATCAACCGGTGTCTTTCTTTCTAGTCCATGAATAAAAACAATGTCAAATGGTTCACATAGAATGTATCTTGATATAAGGATATTAACCAAGCACCAAAGCAATATAACCTGAAAAGCAGATAAAGCTAGCAACATAGACTTCCTCCGGGTGCATCAAGACTCATTTAATGCTACAAAAACCAATAAAATAAACATATCACTACCTTCCGGGCTATCTTTTTTACTATGGACTCGCTGAAATGTGGCAGCTGTAGAAATGGTGCAACACCTTCACTAGATCCCCCAGCAAGCTTTCTAGCACTTAGCGGAACAGCCTGGTTCAATGAATAAAAAAATATCACACCAATTTGTTTAGAAACATGATAGTATAAGAAGAATAACTCTCTCCTAATCAATTAAAAGAGAATGACTAGATATAACAGAATTAGAAACAAATTGCAGTGAAGGCCCAGCCTATAGAATTATTAAACGAGAAAGTTTACAAATAGGATTTGTTTCGAAATTGCAGTAAGAGGGAAGGTAAGAAGACTAAGACATTTTTGGTCAAATGAACTAGGACCAACAAAATGAAAGGATTGTCTGAGGTGACACATACACACGCACACACACATTGGTAACTGATATATTATGGTGTGCCAGAACAAAAATTAACATTCCACTTCATCTCCAGTAGGAAACACAGCTTGCTAATTCTAGAAACAAAGCCTATTTTGGGTCTATTTAGGAAATTGATCCTTTTAGAACAAAATAAATTTATACTCACCTGAATGCTAAGAACATGGAAGCAAACAATCTATTAATATTTATGCTCCACATGCAAAACCTTCTAATTTTACATTTCTCCCTTTGATATATCACAAATGACTAAATAGATGGAAGTAACTAAACATAATAATAGCACCAAAAGTGGCACCTAAACATAATAATAGCACCAAAAGTGGCACAATAAAATCATTCACAAGCACAAAAATCTCCGGAAAAAATAATAAATTCCAAACCAATGAGCAATACCTGAATGATATTCTGAGAAAGCTCGACCACACCAATTGCAGGTCTCAACCATCCGTGCCCTTGAGCAGTGCGTGGTATTAATGCCATCTGTATTCATATATAACATACTAACTATTACAGCTTTCTAAGAATGCAAAATGTTCTGAGTTGCAAGCATCAGCTGTTCAGAAAAGTAGAATGATATAGCAGAGAACCTAGAAAATGCACTCACACATCACTGCCTGCTACAGAGCAAAATGGTTTTACAGTCTAGGAATTTCAAAATATTTGGGCCTCATTGAACGCTTTAATTATCTAGATGATTAGGATTAGGATTAGGATGAGGGATTGAAATGGATTGTGAGACCAACTTGTTCTTTTTCGGTTTACCAAAGAAGCTGAAGATAGTAAATGCACTTGATTTCTTACATAATCCTTCAAACCCTTAGAATCCACAACGATCCCAAAAATTTTCAAGAATAATATCAATCATCTTTTGAGCAAAATTAAAAGAATCCAGAGCTATTCTTATCGATATGTTCGAATGTGGATGCATGGGCATGAAAGAGGATCTTCAAAAATTGAGTGTAAGAAATCCAGTAATGTGCTAGACGAGCTGAGAAATCTAAATTGACCTTCATTAGTTCCTCAAGAAGGCGGGGTGAAAGCTCAAGCATGCGTCTAAAGTCACGCAACAAAGCTGGTGTCAGAGCTGCAGACTCACGAGTCAACTGGGCTTGGATCAACAATTCTGCCTGAAGTAGAAAGGTAAATAATGTAAAACAGCAAGAACCATACGCCTAACTTCAAAATATTGAAACGGCAAGATACTTAAAGAAATAGACAAAGGCATGGCTGCATATTTGCCACCTTTACTAAAGCTGGGTGCTGCTTCCAAAACTTGGCTTGTTCTTGACGAATATTCTTAAGGTCCAAGTTTAGCTCACTCCTAACCAACACAAATAACTTCTGAAGGGATTCCCCATCACTTCTCCGAACAGGAATTTCCATGAATTCAGCAGCTTTTATAAAGACATCCAAGACCTTGCTGCAAAATTAGATTACTATTGAGAAAACCAAAATGAAAAACAGGAGTAAGCCTTATTGAACATGTTCAACCAAAATATAATTTATGTTAGCTTTTAGTTTGAAACTCTGTCTCCACTATGTCAAGCATCATTGCATTTAGGAGTAAAGTTAGAGAAGCCTGTCATTAGCCTAGTTGTATAATTGGCCAGTGGGAAAATTTCAAGCCATTACTGAAAACCTCTATAAATTTGGGAACACAAAGCAATGGTTAACTTTTGATAAATGTTTCCTGATGAACATCAGGTAGCAAAAATGAGACGGAGGAAATTTGTACCTTGGAGCTAAAGAAGGTTTCATGAAATAGTAGTAGGCAGACAATGTTTGATGCATCACATAATTTCCAGTATACTTGGCTGATCTTGAAAGATATATAACAGCTAACACCAAAGGCAGAAGAATGCATACTCCAACTATTCCCAGAAGAAGTATTCCACCTGATGCTCCATCAATATTCAGCAGAAATGGAGGAAGGGCTATACCCATTTGAAGCCCCTGAATTATGAATCCAATGAAAATTGACCAAAAATCAGAATCAAAATCCCTCATTAACGAAACTGGTCGCTAGTGGAATAAAAGATGAAACAAAAAAAATTCTGTTACCTGCCTGCCATCTGGGTGGCCATACTTTTCAAAATTCTCTCGAGAGACTGGATCTGTCAGAGCCTGATAAGCCTTCGAAATGTATTCAACAAAATAATTGTGGGCCTCTGAGATGAATGGAGAGGAGGACAAGGTGGATAGGTATTAGGTCTTCAAAAAGAAAAAAAAATCAATGTCCTGAGAAAACCAGTTAAGAAACAATATATAAAACCTATAACCTGGATCTGGATTTTTATCAGGATGATACTGTATGGAAAGCCTTCTATATGCCTTCTTTATGTCTGAATCTGAGGCTCCCGGTTCCAGACCAAGAATACTAAATGGCTCAAACACTTTAACCTGAGAAGCGAGAAAAAAAAAAAGGACGAATCATGTTCTATCATGAGAAAATGCCAAGGCAAACCACATACAGAGTATACAATGTCAAAGAAAGAAACAAACAGGTTGGTTGCATTAATATATTAATACATGATCGTGCAGATATAGCATATGACCATTCATTCCGCATTCAAAAAAAAATCAATCAGGGAGAACAGAAGTCTACACATTCGCAATCCACACATGGCATTTAAATTCGTCACCTAAACCCGAAATCCCACCAGAAGGGATGAGGCAGCAGCTGACTACGAGATTAAATCATGTTGTCATCAGATATTAATAACAAATGGAGTACCTCATGACTTGTACGCTTAATATAGTATATCAGCACCACCATAACAATCCAAAGAAGCAGAAGGGTTAGATTACTACATGTTGAGAAGTTTGATATCTGCAAAAGTAATCAAAAGGATCACTAGCTCTACTCTAAATTCAAATACCATTCTTGACAATAAATAAAATGAAATCGGAAGCAAATTTACCCGCTTGAAAATTGATTTCCTATACTTCCCGGAGCGAGAACACACAGAACAGTGGCAATGGATAGTCATTGCCTTCTTCGAGAATGCATTTAATATTTTAACTAGAGTGTACGGCACCAATGGCAGAGCCACTATAGTCAACACAAAGATTGGGAACAAAGCACTGTTCTCCTCCGTCGCACCCATATTTCACCTTTTTACTTTAAGAAAAATAAAATTTAAGGAATTATTTTCTTCTTTCTACAACTCTATAACAATAATTTGACAAACAATCAACCAAAGAATAATATGGCTAAAATCTTAATTCAGAATATGCATAATCCAATTCTCCTTTTGCAAAAAAAAAAAAATAACAATCATTATTCTATAAATTTAACTAATTAATCTTTGGCACAAAAATTACATTTACATTGAAGCATCATATCGTGAATCAGAATAAAACCATTGTTGACATTATTTCTCAAATAATTAAGATGAAAGTGGAAATTTCCGCCCCATGAATATCTAACTTCAATGAATATTCGTTCCAAAAAAAAGGTAAATAAATAAATAAAGCATGCATTCATATGCTTCGATTTATTGATTTAATAAATAAACAAAAGAAGAAACAAAATCTGTTAAACTACCAGAGCTGAGGGAACTTCTCACAGGCAAGCAAAGAGTTTCGGCAGGCGAAATTCGTTTACCTTCTTCTTCTTCTTCTTCTTCTTCTTGTTATTGGGTTACTAGTGATTTTACAAGCAGAGTTGAAGTTGAGGGATGCCAGATCTCTATTCTGTGTTAGCAGCCTCAGCTCCAGGCCCAGGCCCAGACTTGGCCGCCTTCAAAGTTCAAATTGAAGTTTTGGTTGCTAGAGCTAGACCAACAAGATCCAATAGTCCTAACTAAAAGGAAAATGACAGCCCGGCCCTTATTCCTTCTCCCACTCGGTCAGATTCCGGCTCAGACTCAGTTATGGATAGGGATTTGTTTGAATCAAAGTTAAATTTTGCTTTGCCAAGAATTTGAAATGTTCATTTTACAATTTAAGAAATATTAAATTTTTTATATTTTTATAATTAAATTTAAATAAATAATAATTTAAATTATATCAAATCTAACTTGGATTGATAATTTCTATTTCAAACCCAATCCAATTCAAATTTGATTGATGAACAATTCAACCCCTAATCAAATTATCATATATCACTCCTTTTTTTTTTTTAGAAATTTATTTTCCACGTACCAAAACAATTAATTTTGAGTTTAGCTTTGGTATGATATGACCATCATATAAAAAAATGAATACTATATAAATAATAAATATGAATATAAATTGTTAATATATCAAAATTTATATAAATATATAATATTTTAAATATAAATATGATATATAAAAACATGACATAAATATATAAATCTAGATAATATGAATGTTTTAATCATGTTCTAATCTCAATTAATGTCTTTTGTTTCCAAGGGAGTGGAAGTGTTTATAGGTTAAATCATATTCAAATTTTATCTAAATTCGCTCCTATTTATAATATAGATAGTTTAATTCATACCATATTATATATTTATTTTTTTATTTTTTTAAATATATATTTTTAGAAAAAAATAGCTTTTTAGTAATTTAATAGCATTCTTTTTCTAAATATTCAAATATAGATGACTTAACTTTTTTTTAATAGTTACATTATAATATTATATATATATATTTTTTGTACAATATAATTGCATAATGTTTAAATGTAAATATAGTATAAATTATATAATTGAAAATGAGTTAGAAGGGGATTTTGAATTTTAAAGCTAAATTCTGATTTATTTGATAAATAAACTTAATTTTTTGCTCAAAATTAATTTTTTAAGTTAATAGTTTTACCGAAACTATCTAATGGATTTTCAAATTAGGACATTAGCCTAACCTTGAATGTGATTAGATAAAAACTCTAGGACTTAGATGTAATTCACCCACAATAAAAGACATAGAACATGACAGGGCACGCTTCACCAGTTGTTCGTTGCTGATCCGTTCTTCTGCCTGCCAAGCAAAGTCCACGTAGAGGGGTGCCATCGGTGATCGCTGCCCATCGGATGAAAAGATCCAAAAAACAAATGGAGAGCGAGGTGGAGGCGTACGGAGTGCGCCACTTGGGGAGAGCTTGTGATAAGCTTTCAATAGTCGGTTACGTTGGTTATTACGTTTAAAGTTTAGACATGTAGTTACATAATATAATATAAAATAATTATAATTATATAAATTTTTTTATAAAAAATATCAATAAATACTATAATTACATAAGTTATTATGATTTATAAAATAAATTTGTACTATATAATTTTATTATAGTTACTTATATACATTATTTATTCACATAAATTATATTAAAATATAATAAAAATTATAATATATAAATTTATTATATTTACATAAAATTTTTATAAAGTATAAAAATATATTATCAATAGATAATAAAAAATAATATTATATAAAATATTATAGCTAAAAAAATTATATTATCTAATTATATAAGTTTGCCATCATATGTGATATAATTAAGTATTAGATATTTTTCTTACAAACACAAATATACATTATATAATACATAAATTATGATAAAAGATAATAAAAATCATTTACATAAAATTTTTGTAAGTTACATAAATATTTTAACAAAGGTAATAAAAATTAGAAGTAAATAAAATATAAAATTTACATAAATTATATTATCTATTATATAAGTTTATTATCATATATAATAAAAATATGTACTATACATTTATATTATAATTACACATATACATCATAGATTACATAAATTATTACACAATACACTTATACATTATATATACA
>JBBYHO010000012.1:8349855-8377542 GCA_038382025.1 Adansonia gregorii
AGAAGGGCTCGGACAGACTGAATCTTAAGTCCTAATAATCAGCCCATTTGAATTTAACGATGGACTTGGGGCTAAACCCAAAGAACCAAGAGCCTATAAGAGAAGACCCCCCTTATCTCCCCCAACCCCCCCAAAAAAAGGGAAAGAGCCCTCACCATTAACTAGACCATAAGGTTAATAATATGAAAAATAACAAAAGTAAGATATTATTATGTGAATGTCTGAAAGTACTAAAACTTATATAAAAATATATGACATTGTAAATATGTGATATCAAAAATAATATAAATATGATATAAAATATAAATTATCAGGTTTAATTACAACTTCCACATAATTAAATTTGATATATTTAAGCATAAAAAATGAAAGAAAAAATAATCTATATATATAAATTAAAATTTAATTTAATTAAGTTATATAATTATTTTTAAAAATCTACACACAACAAATCTAAAGTTGAATTTCCAATTATCTTTCCCATTTCTCCTGTAACCCCCCCTGCCCCAACCAAAAACAAAAAAAATAAAAATCCATACAACTAAGTTCAGCCTCCTACCTACTTTCCTAAGAAGTAGTAAAATAATGTGACAATTATTGTATCTCCGGGCTACTTGGACTAGATTGAAAATTGCAAAAATTGATCAAGTTTTCATAGCCACTCAGCCATTAATGTTTCTACAGTGAGATTATGATGTTAATGGTTGTAAATGGTCCTGGGAGGTGGAAAGTGAGTCCAAAAATGATCTGATTGCTTACCAAATATATTATCCGTTCAATCCAGTACCAGAGGCAATGGACCCCCTTTTTCCAAGCTGTTTTTAACTCAGAAAAGATTGCAATCTTTTGCCTGATCTTTTCAGCTCCAAGCTCTTGAACATGAACCAGTTGTTCAGACTTTAGAATGATTTTAGTCGCTAATCTTGAAGATTATAAGAAGAATCCTACCCTTTTCTTCTTTTATAGATATTCCTTAACATGCATGGAGGAAATGAACTACTGATGAACAAATTGCAGAATAATATGAACTAAGTTTCCATTGCAAAGATTTGCTTTTTTTTAAAGATGATGTCTGGTTCCAGCTTTGTATGGTAAGAATTTCTAAAATTAATGATTGCCCCTTAAATGCTTGTTAATAAGTTTAGGAAAGGGTCAGCTAGGTATGGAAATAGCCATGAAAAAAAGGTTTAATGACTGAAAAACTGAAATAATGGCTGATTAAAGTAAAATTACAAAGAACCATGAAAAGTGGGAAAAAAAACCATTAAATAAGTGAACATTCCCTTGAACTTTGGATTATTCATTTATTGTAAGTAAATAAAAATCTATGTATATTATGATTTTGAATCCCAACTCAAGGTTATTTTTTACATAATCCAAAAGAGTTTTGTGAGAGAGAAAATTTAAAAAAAAGATAATGAACAGATAATTATTAAATAGGAATATATACACGTTACGATTTTTTAGTTCTAGAACTCAACAATATTTTTTTTATATTTATGATGTTATTTTCGTGTACAAGAGTTTTGTGAGAGAGAGAATTTAAAAAAAATAATGAATTGATAATTATTAAAAAATAAAACTAAAAAAATAATTTAAAAAAATAATAATTATTAGAATTATTAATAAAAAGACTATAATTATTTTTTTATTCTTATTTTTATTTACTTTGGCCTGCTGTTTTATTTCTTAAAAAATTTTATATCTATATTCATATTTTTTTTTTATTTTTAAAATATTACAAATTTTTATATGTTAATAATGCGTGTTATTTTATTTATATTTTTATACATTCGTTTATTCATATTGTGCTCATATAATTTTTTGTATTGTGTTTTAATTATTTTTATATATATCATATTCTTGTTATTTTTATATGTTTAAATTATTATAAATTTACATATAAAATTTTCACATTAGTTGACTTGTAGATCAATTTAAAATCTATATCAAATCTGTTAAAAAATAAAATAAAATTTTATTAATTATTTTTATTTTAATTTTAGAAGTTTATTTAAAAAAATTAATCTACATGTTAACTTGAATGTCAATTTAAGATTAATACTCGAGCCGATCGATGAAAAAAGTTTAAAAACATTTATATTAATTTTATTTTTAAGTGATATATTTAAAGTAATTGATCTACACTTTAACTCGTATATAAATTTAACGTCCACGTCAAATTTATCTCATTAATTATTTTTTTAAAATGATGTGTTTAAAATAATAAATTTACTCGATAACTCTAAATGAATTAAAATTTATATCAATTTTAAATACATATTTATTATTTAATAAAATTTAATTTAAAATTATTTTTAATTAATAATAATTAAAATTTATAAAATAAAAAACACCCCGGTGAATCGGGACGTAAACCAGTGAAGCCTGAAATCTCAGCCATGTAATGATCTCATAGATTTTAGGCTGGCCATTGGGGCAAAACTCAAAAGAACACAGGAAAAACACAAAGAGACTAAAAAAACAAGGCAAGGAACAATGAACAATGTTGTACAATAACAAAAACAACAATGTCAGAAATCAGTGATTTAAATCTTCTCTGAAAAAAAAAAAAAACAAAAAACCCCTCAAGATCCGGCAAAAAAACTCTAAACTTTCGTCTTATCCATTGCTTCTGTTAATCACTTTGATCTTCAGACCAACCTTTTGTCTCTTATCAAATTCCCAAGGTGCTTTTCCAGCTAAGTCTGTTGCTGAAACATGGCACATAGTGAAGGGACCAAAAAAATTTAACCCAGATTCAAGGTACACAGACAACAGCACACTCCATATTCTCTGAAACTTACTTAAAAACTATTCCTTTCTTGTCTCAAACTACACACTTTTGCAGTTGAGTTAGCCCATACCTAACTTGGTCCTTATCTGAGAATTGGTCAGAGTAACTCAGAAATAATGGTGTCTGATTCTTGGTTATATTATAGCTCCAAATATTGGGGTTTCAGTATTGAGAAACAAACAGAAACTTGATCCCAGGATTGAGTCTTGCTTCTTCTTCCTTTATCAGGGTTTTTGTGAATTTTTTTTTCTGGTTCAGATTGAAGAATACATGTGAAATATTTGGTTCAACTGAAAAATGGTTAAATCATCCTGTTGGAAGCCATCTGTCGAGGGTGATTCTGGTGGGCATCTTGATGGTTTATTGTGGTATAAAGATTTGGGGCAACATGCCTACGGAGAATTCTCAATGGCTGTGATTCAAGCCAATAGTTTGTTGGAGGATCAAAGCCAACTCGAATCAGGGTCGTTGAGTTCGACTAGTTCTGGTCCTTACGGTACTTTCATCGGTGTGTATGATGGACATGGCGGACCTGAGGCTTCCCGCTTCATCAATCACAACCTTTTTTGCAAACTCAAGTGTACGTCCGCTTTAGCTATTCCTTCAATATGAACTTGGACTAGGCAATTTTGTATATCCGTTCTTCTTCTTCTTGTTGTTGTTGATATCATTGTTTGAGCTATCTAGTAATAGCAGACTAATGATTTAGTTATGACTTTTCTCATGCATTTCCATCAGTTTTTGCTTAAATCAAGCATCGGTAGAGGTCGATACAGTTCACTCTGAATAGGTTGGCCAAATACTTATTATGTTTCCCCTTGATTTGCAGCATTTGCATCTAAGAATCAAGAGATATCAATCAATATTCTTAGAAAGGCTTTCTTGGCAACAGAAGACGAATTTCTTTCCCTTGTAAGGAAACAGTGGCTAGGTAAGCCAAACATGGCTTCGGTCGGATCATGCTGTTTGACGGGAGTGATTTGCCATGGACTGCTATACATTGCAAATGTTGGTGATTGCAGAGCAATATTAGGCAGATCAATAAGAGGAACTAAGGAAGTTATAGCAATGCAATTATCCACCGAACACAATGCAAGCATTAATGCTGTAAGAGACGAGCTTCAGTCATTGCATCCCCACGATCCGCAGATTGTCGTGATGAAACATAAAGTTTGGCGTGTCAAGGGCCTGATACAGGTTGAACTCTTTAAGTCTTTCTCCCTCCTTTTTGTTTCTGGTAAATGTTTAACATGGCTGGACTGAAAATGAAATCTTTGCAGATTTCAAGATCCATTGGTGATGCATATCTAAAGAAGGCAGAATTCAACAAAGAGCCTCTCCTGCCTAAGTTTAGACTGCCCGAATCCTTCCAAAAGCCCATACTTAGTGCTGAGCCATCATTGTTGGTACATAAACTCCATCCTGACGATCAATTTCTCATATTTGCTTCTGATGGTCTGTGGGAGCACCTAAGCAACCAGGAGGCTGTCAAAATTGTCCAGACCAACTCGCGAAATGTAAGTTTCCAAATAGCTCAAACCTGTTGGCTGAGCACCCAAAAAAAAAAACTGTTGAGCATGTCTTTACTCTTGTGTTTGCATCCCCTTTTTTATGCAGGGAATTGCCAGGAAACTAGTTAAAGCTGCACTCAAAGAAGCAGCAAGGAAAAGAGAAATGAGATACTCAGACCTGAAAAAGATCGATAGAAGGGTGAGGAGACATTTTCATGATGATATAACCGTCATAGTTGTGTTTCTGGATGCCCATTTGATCAATGGGAGCTCCTACTACGACTCTCCTGTATCAATAAAAGGTGGAGGAGGACTCACCGGCGCCACCGACGCTGTCTCATAGGCAGCAAAGATTGAGAGTCAAATTTCACATAACTTATCCAAAAATTGCCATACAAACAGGGGACCAACTTTATTTCAGTGAACTTCTGCAAGCATTTCCCATCAAGGGTAATCTGAACACATTGAGATTTCAGACTGTTTATTGCCAAAAAAGAATTTAGGATGAGAGTGGAGGATAATCTGTAGATATGGTTTCATGTAATTCAGTTGATTGGTCGGATCGCCTTCAAAATGTCTTGCTTACCTACCACAGTTGATGAAATTATAATCCTTGTTTATCTTTATATTAACCACTAAAAGCCATAATTTAATATTGCATGGCAATACTATCTCTTTTTCAAACAAAGTTTGATTAAAATACACTAATACTTGGTATTTTGTTAGATCTAAATTTTCATTCGAATCTGAGTCTAAGACAACAATGCAATTTGATTGCCAAAATCTCTTGTATTTTAGAAGAGCAAACCATCGACAGGGATATTTCCAATTATGTATATATTTCCTACCATGGAAACCGCTGAAAATAACTTCTTTGTACCACCTTTATACCTCTCACTTTTGATCCTTCTGTTTCTTAATTTTTTTTCCCCCTACAAAGAAAGCCTAAAAATACTTCCTAGGAGATCATAGGAGTTACTATGCCAAGGTTTTCTGTGCCAAGCCGGATCAAGTTCAAGACAAATTATATAAGATAATAATATTACATATACTTCCCTCAACTCAAAATATAAATATCAAATTTTACTTATTTATAAATCAATAATCCAAACTCATTTGGACTGCCAGTTTTTTATACAAATATGTTATTTTTCAGTCAAATCTTTAGCAAATTACATTTTATTTCTTTTATTAAGTTCTTAAACATTAATAACTTATCATATTTTTTAATATTTACATTATAATATATATATATACATATATCTAAATCTTTATATAAAACAAATTATGTAATATATATAAAAATAAAATAATATTATATTATATAATTAAAAAATATATTTATATATATGTAAATCTTTATATAAATTAATTATATAATATATATAAAAAAAATTATATTATATTATATAATAAAAAAATAGATGGAACTAGATCAAAATCCAAGTCTTTATTCAAACCGTGTTAAATATTGATTGGGTCTATTCAAGCTTAATCAGATAGCATGAACCTTGAACAGACTAAAGCTGACCCATTCCGTAGAACACCCATCAACTTAACTAAAACCATTAATGAACAAACAAAACAGATACTTTTGACTATAATTTTAAAAGAAACTATTATATTTCTGATTCCCCCAATCATTGTTTAACCGGTCTTCATACAAACACATCCAACCAAAAAAACAAATCCCAAAGAAGCTAGGTACTATTAATTTGTTATCAACACTTCAAATTTAGACTTTAAAAAAAGGAAATACTACATGACAAAACAACAAACTGACGAAACATTAAACACCCTTCACTTCCAGCACGAATTACCTTGCAGATTAGCCAAATTCAAATGGCGGAGACCAACGGAAGATAGCAATCACCTTAAGGGGGAGTGTTAACTCATCTCAAATACAAATCAGAGAATTCAGAAATTCTGAAGCAGTAACAGGCTCAGGGCAAAAAAAAAAAAAAAAGAGTTAGCTTTTGGATTACGTCTTCTCATCACCCATTGAATAGATCGTCTCCATATGCAATCTTCATTTTATAAAACCTTTCCTGATTTTCAACGTTTCTTGCATGATCAGATGCTGGACAGCAGTTGTAACATATCCGCAAACAACATTGCACTGATATTTTGTAATAGAAAGATACTAACTAATTAAGTTGAACAAATATTTTAGCCACCAGTATCATGACACATAGCACACGTATGCATACAAACTTGCAAACAAATGCATGCAAGCCTGCAAACAAGAGCGCGAATTAACATGCATGCTCATGCACATAACTAGCAAATGTTTTTTTTTTACGGAAAAGGAAATATGTCAAATCTATTTAAAAGGAACAAAAATAACCAGATGGCAGACAACAAAAACAATCTAAAGATAAGCCTCGTTACAAAATCCCACACTACAGCCGTTCTGATAATTTTTTAACCAAAATAGAGAAAACAAAGTTATCCATGTTTGGTCAGACCAAAGTCATCTAAGATTATCATTTGTCCTACAGCCAAAGCCTCCCCCACGCCCCACAACCTACAAGCCTTAATTGCAAAAGCAAAATAAGAATAGAAATTTCTCTTCATATAGCTATTTAAAAATGAGAAATAGAGCCCCTAGAATTCCTAAGAATCACATAACATTAGCTATTTTAACCCATGGAAATTGATGTCAGACTCAATATGTATACTACTGCTGTCTCACACTTGATCATACCATGCAACTTAAAATAGTATAACATGCTGCCCGTATGTTACCACAACAAAGAAACAAATTGATTAATTTTTAAGAGGAATCTAATAACCACTCCACACTTTCTCAATTAAATTATCTAAAGGGAAAAGTAAAAAATCTCTAGCCATTGCTCCAGAATTTCTAATGACCTTCGTAAGATTTGAGATAGGTTAACACTCCAGGTGATTGCTGATTCCAATAGGCCTCACCAAATGGATAGACACCATAGCAGTGACTGAAACGAGAAAAAACACCTTCTGAACTGCCCAAAAAAACCTCCACTGCTTTAGAAATTCAACTGGATATGAAGGAGTACTGTATCTAAGAATTTTGATGCTAGAAAGAAAATATTGTAAAGAAGCCGCTGAGGGAATCACAAGCTGTTAGGACCCTAGACCTGACAAGGAAAAGAAAATGATAATGCAAAATATTAGTAACTACAATAAAATGAATGACCTATTTAAACAAGTATACTTGTGTAGATAACTCCATAAATATGATATTAAAGCAAAGTACATCTCCAAAGATACCTTCTAACTATGTAGGCAGTTTACATTTAGAGGCTGCCACCAGCTTTTCCAGCAATAGGAGCCTCCTGAAAAAAGGGTATATAGAAATCAGAATCCTAGATAGCATCTTTAAAACACTTGGTTTTCTCCTATCTAAGAAATCTGCGAGATAGACAACTAATTGAGCCCTTACAGGTTTAATATTCCCCTCGCCATTCACCTGTGCTAGAGAACTTGACGGAGGATTTGAAAACCTGGAACGACCAGAAAAAAAATCTAATTTAAATCTCAATATGCATAAACCTTTTTCAATAAAGATTTCTTTAGGCATTTATAGATATCTACCAATGTATGAAACAGTGTTTTACAAGTGGAACATACCTGATTGCCCTTGCTTTTCTTTTTTCTCCTTCCACTGTATCAGGTTTGGAATTTGGTGCGAATCTGGCAAGACGAGCTTTCTTTTTGGCTTCCTCATTGGTGGCTGTAGAGGGTACAGGAAGCCCAAACCTAAGAACCCACAAAAAAGATTTAAGAAACTGATTAAATGCAATTCCAAGTGATATTATCACTGGGTGAAGGTGGTATGGATAAAAACCTCTCTGCTCTAGCCTTCCTCTTCGACGCCTCTGATTGCTTAGATGCTTCTGATCCATTTGAGGTGGGTGCACTGCCAAACCTGCAACATGATTGGTCCACAGTCAACAAACACAAGCAAAACTCAGAAATGGAGTTCAACATCCACAACCTTTAACATCAAGAAAACCCATCTATTACAACATCTATAACGAGCCACATAATTTCTCCCTAATCACATAAATGATAAAACTAGGGTAAGATTATTAAGCCTTCCTAGCCAAAAAACGTTAGCCATGCCTATGAGGCAACTATGTAAGATTATGAGGGGCTTAGAATCATTTCTTGAGAACCAATGTATAAATTGATTAAACTAAGAGACAACAAATTTGAGAATTATGAGCTGCTAAGAGATTCCAAACAAATATAGAACGTGAACAAAACTCGAGAAACGAATTCAAGAGTACTAATCTAGGCTTCTCAACGCATCAAGAATAAAAAAATCACAAATTACCAGAATAATCAGTTTTATAAATAAATCAAAATGAAAATTAAAAAAAAGAAGAAAAAAAAAACTTCTCCTCAGAAATGCTCATCGACTAGGTATAAACCAAAAGAAAAACCCTAAATATGACCTAAAGGAAAAAGGGAAACTGGAATAATTCACCTTTCCGCCCTAGAATTACGTTTCTCTTGCTCGGACAACTGGACGGGTACGCCGAACCGCTCAGCTCGACGAATCTTCTTCTGGATATCGTTAACGGGACCGCTGCTATCGCCTGCGACCGAGCCCACAGTAGTCCCGGTTGTCTTCGAACGCTCGCTTTCCTTTACAGATACTTCAGCATTGGAAAGAGTAACATTGGTAGAAGGATCCGACTTATCCGTGGAAGGTGAATCGGAGTCCACGGGATTCTTAGGGCTTGTTTCTGCAGATGAATTAGCGGATGCAGGAGTATTGGTGACGGTGGATGTTGTGGTGGCGATGGGTTGCTGGGTGGCGGTTGCCATAGGAACGGTTGGTAGGTAGGAAAGTAGGGTTGCGGTGCAGAGTAAGAGAGCGTGAGGCGCTGAGGGGCAGTCTCGCTGGATCTTTTCGTTTACGAGAACAAATGGGAAAGCGCTAGGATTTTTTTCCTTTATGAGCTTTTTCTGGGGTTGAGGCTGACGTTTGATTGGTCAAAGCACTATTTACCCGGCCTTTTTTTTTTTAATTTTTTTCTTTCCGTACTTCTCCTGTTGGTAATTTTTACAATTTTTAATCATTTTTCAACCTAAATAAAGTAAAATTCCTTCTAATATTTCAAAATTTGAATTGAGCAAGATAGTAATAATATTGATAAAAATACATTTCGAGTTAATGTTTGAAATTAAATATTTATAGCAGTAAGTTATTAGGTTTGGTTAAAAAAATTTAAATTTAATTTAATTATTGATAAATTAACTTTGAATAATTTAAATTAGTAAGTTATATTTAAATATTTTAATATTAAATTAATTTTTTTAGTATTAAAATTTTTTTATTTAAATTTGAATTTAAACATAAATAATTAAATATAAAATTAATCATAAAAATTATACTTTTATTAAATAAATAATTCTAATCTAATCCAACAAACTCAAGTAATTTAATTTTATTTTAAATTAAATCTAAATTTATTTAATTCAACTCGAATTAAATTTTAAATCAAACTTTAACTCAAGTTTTATTTCATTACAACCTTGGTTGAAGAAAACTTTTAACGATATATTACAAGTTGATATTGAATTTTATTATTTATATTATACATAAATTTTATATTATATTTTTAATTTATTGATTTTTTAATCAAAAAACACTGATGGTTTGACAGAAAAATTATTATTTTTATTAAAAAATAATTTTATTTGATCACTTTATTGAAAGATTAATAAAATCTAAAAATATATGAATTTTTTAATATAATAACCGAATAAAATATCTAATAACATGGAATTGTAGTAAAGTAACAAATTTGATCTAAACCCAATATATTGACTCTTGATTTTTTTTTTTTTACCTTTAATTTAAAAATTTTCTGCGTCTCATTTAATTCTGCGTGGTGGTTAAACAGTAGATGGCAAAAGCAAAGGTAAAAAGGATCAAACCTCAACAAGCAACAGCAACTTGAACAAATTAGACGTCGTCGTTTTATTCTCGGTGGAATCTCAATTTCCCCCTCCTATGTTATGTTCAATTCTAAACTCTCCCATCGGCGGGGCTTGAAAGTTGAAACGCGAACTTCTGCGGGATTAGCTTCTCAGTCGGTCACCACGGCGATGGCATTGGAATCCCTCTAAATTTTGATCTCAGAGTTGCGGCAATCTCGCCTCCGGTTCAATCTCCCAGGTGGACCTTACTCCGCTTTGCCAATCATCCTCGTCTCTCCACTGTCCATTCAGTGTCTCCGCCACACTCTTATATTTCACTTGTTAATTATTTAACTAACCTACTCGATTTTGATGATTTGGTTTTCAGCTTTCCCATTTTAATTTGTTATTACACTCACAGTTGTCCATAAACCGCGGCGATATATGTTTCCCGTTGCTCGCTCTAGAGGAACGGAGCAGGAGGATCATTTGTCTACAGGTAATTAATCTGTTTCTATTAACTTTGTGAATTTCATTGTTGTTGGAGGAAATGATGGATTTATGAAATAAATCTGCAGAAAGAGAAGACGATTACTTCGCATTCTTGTGCTGATTGAAAGGACAAACTTTGGGGGAAATGAAACTTATGCATCGTCTGTTAAAACTGTTGCTTTCTGGGGTCGGGTTTTCTCAAAATTATTGTTGCTTATCCTTTATTCAAATATATGTGTTGGTTTAGTCATTCTAAGGATTGAATTTCATTTTGGTTATTAATCCCTATATCTAAAATATCATATAAGAATTGAACGACAACACTAAGCCACCGCAGCAAAATATTCTAGTGCCTTGCCAACTCCCTCATTCAATTGCAATCTTTGATGTTTTATTGAAACAGTTGAGGTAATTTCTTTGCATTGGTTAATGCTTGTGATCAAAGTTTTAACTCCTTTTGCTTTTTTCATTTGCAACTACTTATTATGGCAATATGGATTAATAACAAAACAGGAATGCATTTGGAAAGCAAGTGATCCTACAACTTTTTTCAATTTCTCTATTCTTGTTTACTTTATCACATCATATGTTGTGTGGACTAGCAAAATTTTTCTCATTCTGAAATGCATTTAATCTCCTTCACGGAGTTCAATTAATTCTTCATTCTAACAGGCATCGAAAGTTTTGGGCAGGCCACTCCTTTGCTTCTCACACTAGCAGTTATTCAGCTCAGTGATATAGCATTTGGTATCGCCTGTAGGTTATTATGATTACTCATCCAGGCCTGGCGTATGGACTTTTCTGGTTAATGATCTGACAAGGATAACGATACAATTTTTTTCTTCAGGTTGATTCAATACCAGCTCTTTTTGGTGTTACATGGGATCCTTTCATAGTTTTTTCATCTAATCTCATCATCGTCTTAGGTAATTCTTGTTCTGTCATCTCGATATAAATTTCTAACTCTCATAGTGGAGGATTAGTTTACTACATTGCTCGGTTTAAGGTCACTTTACACAGTAATTGCTAAGGTTATGGCAGGTTTGGAATAGCTGCAGGCTGCAGGTCTAGTTTTACTCTCTTCTTTAGGCTTCCATTTGCATACCTTAGACCTAATACAAGTAAGCTGTGTAACTTAACATAGGTTGTCCATTGAAGAGAATAGAACGAATCATCATTACATATAATTGAAGATAATAAAAAAATACATCCATGACACTCGTACAAATTGGTTCATCTGAATTTTCTGTTGCCAATTTCTAATTCTTACACAGTTTATTGTCATATGTTGAAGTACAAATTCGTACTGAAAACTTTTATACTGATTTTTCTTTTTCCCTTCTTTTGTCAGCCTTCCATTGGACTTGTTCTAGGTTTCATTGGGTGCAAAAATGATCCTGGATTCTTTGGTTTTTACCTTTGATCTGTATCAGTCAATATAAAGTCTCTTTTAAAATGACGAAGTTAAGCTTTATGTGGTTTTCAGCAGGATTTCACATATCTATAGAGGCGCTGCTTGGTTTTGTAGCGACAAGTATTAGTACTGGAGTGCTGGAGTGCTGTCGAGTTTAGCAAAGAGGCTGACTAGCTAACATCAAGTGCAAGAGCAGGTGAAGGTTCTGCATTCTGTATGTTTATTCTTCAGCATAAGTGCACTCAAATTGCTGCTTATTCTTTGTTTCTCACCTCTCATCGACCATCAATGAAGACTAGTGATAGCTATTTGATTCCTCCATGTCTTTTCTTGCCCTCCCCTGATGTACTTCTGGCGTGATGTGAAATGAATGTTTTCTGAAAAAGCTTGAAAAGAGTAAGTTACTAGTATTACTGGGAATAAATGACTCAAAGAATGCTATTTACAGGAGAACATTATTGTAACTATTTACTTAATTTAAATGCATCCAACACTTCATCACTGCTCACGATTACTCCAACACTCTCTCTATCTCTCTTGCTGTGTTCTGTGCCTCCATGTTTGTCAGGAACGACTGGAATGCTATTATTCTTGTTAAATTAGCCTTGGCTTTTATTGCTGTTTTCTTTCCTCTTATCTTCCCGTTATAATAGCATCAGTTGCACAAGCAGAGTCTTCTATTTCCTGTGTGTTCGTCTGAAACGTGTTCTGTCGTATTTATTCTGTTATTTTCATATTTATTAGAAGTGTTATATTTCGTGTCATGTTTTGGTATTATGTTCAGATAATCAGGTCTATTCAGTTCTCTCTGATCAGCGTTGGGTTTTTTTTTCTTTTGGTGGGACAGACTACTAGCATTTGGCATCTAAAAATTTGAAGCGTCCTTTGGGATAATGTGTTAAATTTAGCGCCCATAACAACTTTTACGGTAGGTATGATTAATTGAAATGGATTAAAGTTGTAATATAATAGTTATTACGTGGGAATGGAATAAAATAGAACACTCATAATAGTAGTTTGGTTTAGTAGAATAGAATATTATGGGATTGAAATCCTCGACAAAGGAATTCGAATCCTCTAAAGTAATACGGTATTACGTTCAAGGCTAGAATAGCCATTCAATGAAGAGGTGCAGAATAACTATTCTTAGAGATTGAGGCATAAGGTCAGAATTGGTCATTTCATCTAATCGCCATTCTGCGAATCAGATAATTGCATTAATATAACGTATTGAATGATATTGCAATGAAATAGCTATTCAATTGACAAAACATGCTATTACTTTGTAATTTGATCCATTATTACAATTTTAATTAAGTTTTAAACATTAAGTTTAATTTTATTAGTTTATGCAATTAATAATATTTAACAAATTTAAAATTCGAATATCATTGTTTTTAATTTTGCAATTATTTTTCTTATTTGTAGACTGCAGTCTTCTTTGTAAAACTACTTACATATTTAATGTGATTATGACAATCGAACAATTTCATCTAAATTAAAGATTCAATGGAGAAAATAAAAAAATTAAGAATTAATTTATTGTAATGAGGTGATAAAAGCTTAGGTAATAATCTAATTTTTATTTAATGATTTTTTTTATTAATTTTAATTTATTTTGAATTTTGAGCAAGGAGGTTACAGTAAAGGGAAAAAAACAACGGAGTTCGCAAAATGAGGGTGTCAGTTCAGTTCCATTCTGACAAAAACATAGAGAAGGGTTATTTCGCCATTTTAAAATGACAATTTGTAAGGACAAAGCATGATGACGTGGAATTCAAATGATTAAGTCTAGTGGAGCCCACTCAGCCAAATTCAAACGGTCAAACTCGACACTACCCGTCTTTGGCTCACAGTTAAAAGCACCTGCCTCTCCATCTACCGCTTCAAAATTCAACACGTTGCAGAAACTCGTCACCTACATCGTACACGTCATCATCGATCTAAAAAGTCCGCCTGTGATTCTAAAGTCGCCCTGAAACAGAAAGCCCGCTAACACACACGTGCCGATCAGGTTTTTAATTGTAACGACTACTGAACCGGAAACATAAGTATTCGAAAAATTAGCAGCTTCAACTAGCAGCTTAAGCTTACTCACGAGATTAGAAAAAACTAAAAATTTAGTTAGCGGAGATCAAAAACATCCTTAGATCTTCCGAATCAGACGAATTAAAACCAAAATTTTGTTAATCATCAAAACAGTTTAGGAAAAAAACAAAAGTGAAATCAATTTGCAGCTAAATCAAACACGACAATGACGGAGTCGAACTTGAGTCTCCTTCAATCTCTGGAACCAACGAGGTACTTTGAGTTTTCTTGTTCCTACATTTGTCTTTTAAAAGCCTGATTTCTCTCTTTTTATTTTGACAATTTCTAGATTTTAGATTTCAAACTGCTTCAGTTAGCAAAATTTAAAAGGGCGAAAAAAAAAGAACCCAACTAAATGAACAACTAAATGTAACCTCTTTCATAAATTAGTCACCTTTTTCAAGCTTGCGTTATTTTGCTTTTGAATGTTTTTTTTGGGGGGTGGGGGGTGGGGTTATTGGTTTATTTTTAGATGGATTTTGTAGTTTCTTTTGGGGTAATGTAAAGTTTAGTGACAAAAGAGTGGTGGGTTTTATTTTTTTATTTATTTATGAAATATTGCACGAGTTTAATTTAAAGCAAAAGAAAGCTATGGGCTGTTATGGAATTGCAAGTGTTTGTCAAGTATGTTGTTGTCCTTGTTGAGCAGGCGCTCATTGGAGAGTGATTCCAGGCAAGTTTAAGGTTTTTCTTTTTTTTTTTTTTTCTTAATGCCCTTTGCATATTCATTTAGTGTATTTTAAGATTGGTAACTTAATAAATTTTATCCTTTTTGGTCTAAATTTCTGGTCATTCTGATGTTGAACTTGTTCGTAGGGAAGATCTTTGAGTTATGGCTTTTCTCTTTTATATATATATATATATTTCCTTTTTAAATTCTTTGTTTTTGGGTAGTTTAATTGTTCCCTCGTTTTAATTTGCGTTTGAAGATGTGCACAATAATGTGAACAGGGATGCCTATGGATTTGCCGTGAGACCTCAACACGTGCAATCATATAGACAGTACATTAATGCCTACAAGGTAGAAATTTCGATCTAGGTTTGATTCTTGTATTCTAATGATCTATTGCTTGCATTTACCTTAAAAATATTTCAATAAAATATCTATGGTCAGCTTTGGTTATTGATATGGTAATTTGCTATACCAGGAAGAGGAAGAGGAAAGATTGGAGAAATGGAAGATCTTCCTTGAACAGCATGTGAAACATATGGAACCATGCCTTTCCAAGGAGGAAGATAGAAAAACATTGCAGGCTGAAGCTACGGAGCTCAAAAGTAATGCTCTTGCTGAGGATGAAAATAAAGAGACATCGCATGTGGAGGCAACTGAGGCAAATGAAGAGGCTACTATTAAAGTGGAAGATGAGACTGCTAAGAAGGAACACAAGTTGACATCACATGCTGAAGCTACCCGATTGAATGAGGAAGTTGCTTCCGGGGAGCAATATAAGGAGACATTCCAAGGTGAAGCTTTTAAAGTCAAAGAGGAGGTTGCTTCTGTAGATGAAAGCAAAAGGAAATCGCAGATTGAAGCCACCGAGTTAAAAGAAGAGGTTGCTTCAGAGAGAAGCAATGAAGTAGATGCTCCAGCTGTGAGGCCCGACTCTGCTGGTTCAACACAAAGTGAAACAGAAAAGCCCGATTCTGCTGGTGTGCTAGAAAGTGAAAGAGAAAAGCCTGTTTATGCTCATTCAACGGAAAGTGAAATAGAAAAGGAGGTGCGGCTTGCAGAGGAAACAAAGACATGTAAGATTGAAAGATGGGCTAATACGAGACCGGCTATTTGTGCCATTGAGAATCTGATGAATTCAAGGGTTAAGAAGAGAAAGAATATGAATGAAAGTGGAGGCCATCTTCCATCAATAAAAGAGGCAAGATTTCCAGAGGGAGAATCCGAGGATGAGTTTGAGGAAAAGGTCTGTCTTAATGAGATCTCAGCCAGGGAACAAAGTGATGCAGGCAATGGGCCCTCTCAAGAATCCCCTCTTCCATGGAAAGAAGAGCTGGAGAGCCTTGTTCATGGAGGAGTGCCAAAGGATCTCAGGGGGGAGGTGAGGTTGAAACTTCTCTTTTTGTTATTGTCCTTGTATTTATTTATTGAAAGAAGACTTGTTTGCTATAATATGGTCATCGCAGATATGGCAAGCCTTTGTAGGTGTTAAGGTACGCCGAGTGGATAGATATTACGAGGATTTGCTGGCTCAAGAAAACTATGATGATGATCAACATTGTAACTCATCTGCTGTGTTCAGAAAATGGAGAAAACAAATTGAGAAGGTTATTAGATGCAGGAATTTATTTGTTCAACTTTCAAATTTGTAGGTGCTACATCTTTGCTTTATATTGTTTTTACATTTCTCCCTAGGCTAACTTGATTGTTCATTTTCAGGATTTACTGTGGACTTTCCCAGGTCATCGAGCTTTGAATGATAATGGTAGGGATTCCTTGAGGCGCTTACTTTTAGCATATGCTCTGCATAACCCCTCCGTTGGTTACTGTCAGGTAATTGATGAATTAAAAGTTCTTTTCCCCCGAATTTAGTTGAACTGGCACCAATGTTTTAGTATTATTTTTAATTGATATCTCTCTTTCAAATTTGCACCGAATTATTGCAACTTTCTTGTCCTTTATCAGTAGAAAACCTACCTGTACTTTTCGAAGTTGTCTATCTATGTTACGGCTCGTTCTCTCACACTCAGTCAGGTTTAGTTTGCATTCTTATGTTATTTAGAATCTATATAAGAAAACTTTCTTTAGAATTTATCTAGAATTTTATCCAAGTTTCTTATCATTTCCTTGTTTCAGTTATGCTGTTGCTGTATAAGCACAGCACAAAGAGGTCATAATTCTGTTGATTGAAAAATCTTGGGACGTTGGAAACAACTCTGATGTTTTAGATATGACTGTGCTTATGTTACATTAGGCTTTTTTTTTTTTTGCGCCTCATAAGTGGATCAAATTGCTTACCCGTAGTATGCAAGTATTTTGAGGTTTTTCCCTGCTAAATCTGTTTTGCAAGAAAAGTTGGGACTTATGAGCATAAAGTTTTAAGTGCAACTTGAAATTCTTAACATCCAGGGGAGTATTAAACGGAAGCTTTTGCTGTAGAACGTGTCATCACTTTTACCTTTGGATTCCTAGGATTCAAATTTGCTCTGAATGGATCTTAATGAACTCTCTTTGCAAGTGAATTAATTTTTTTAATAATTAGTTACCCTTGTCGTATTTATTCTTGTCATCTAACTTGATACCAAACACATGCAGCCAATGAATTTCTTTGCTGGATTATTGCTACTTCTGATGCCAGAGGAGAATGCCTTTTGGTAAGTTCAGGTAGCTTTTATAAAATGGTTGCTTTCTGAAAGTTGGTATTTCTATCTAGGGGATATTCTGTACATTTTACCTTAGAATGATTTTGTCTATTTTGTACATTATACTTATGTTGCTCCAACTTTTCATTTTTCTTTAAGTACCATATTGATCCATAACCGGACATGGATATTGAGATATGACACACCAAGAACCCTCCAAAAACTTAGTTGAACACCCCTTTATTGGACATATATCCATATTCGACACTCACACCCCAGTCTTTTTTGGCCACCTTTTATCTCGGTATTTGTTATGAAAAACTTTTTTTCTGCAAAAAGAAAAAAACAGTCGCTTTTTTAAACATGGTTGTGTTATTCTCGTGTTTTTAAACATGCATATGCTCATCATACAAGAATAGCTAAGCTTTAATGACTGATTTCTTTCAATGTATTCTCAGGACCTTGGTGGGCATTATTGATGATTACTTTGATGGGTACTATACAGAGGATATGATAGAATCTCAGGTTTTTAATTTTGTTAGATTTATTTTTTGATGATATTCCATGCTCCTTAGCAAATTTCTCTTGTTGCTTTTACGTTTAGCATCTACCTTCATGTTCAACATGATGCTGCAGAATTTCTAAAGTGATTTTGCCAATTTACAACTTGTGATTCTAAATATTTTTACTTTTATAGGTGGATCAACTTGTATTTGAAGAGCTGACGCGTGAAAGATTTCCCAAATTGGGTTTGTTTACTTCTAAACTTATTTTTTATTAATTAGCTTCTCTTGCGTTATGTGGTGAAACAATATGGCTGATTTGCTATTTTGTCTACATTTCCGGTGCAGTCAAGCATCTGGATTACTTGGGAGTGCAGGTGACATGGATTTCTGCACCTTGGTTTCTTTCCATTTTTATTAGCATGCTTCCGTGGGAAAGCGGTAAGATTTAGAGTTAGTAATGCTAAGTTAAATTTTTTCCTACTTATTTCACTCAAAACGCTTAGTTCAGAACACTTTGCATTCTCTTTGCTGGGAATCATGTTTACCTTGTAATGAATTTCTTGGTCTCCAGTTCTTCGCATTTGGGATGTGATTCTATTTGAAGGAAATCGTGTTATGCTTTTCCGAACGGCCCTTGCTTTAATGGAGCTATATGGTATTGAGATTTTATATTTATAAAATATGTGAAGCATTAAATATGGATGATAAATTCAGAAAGCAGTATAGACTGTATGGTAACAAGAAATTTTGCCATAGGTCCTGCCTTAGTTACAACTAAAGATGCCGGGGATGCCATTACTTTGCTGCAATCCCTTGCCGGCTCAACGTTCGACAGCAGCCAACTTGTTCTGACTGCCTGTATGGGTTTTTTGGCTGTGACTGATGCTAAACTACAAGAGTTGAGGGAAAAGTTTAGACCAGATGTGCTACTGCTTCTTGAGGAAAGAACGAAAAAAGGTCGCATTTTGAAAGATTCAAAAGGACTTGCATCTAAGCTGTACAGTTTTAAACATGATTGTGGATTGCTGCTGGAAGAAATAAAGCCTTCTGAAGATTTAGTTGATGGAGACACATCTAAGTTGGAGCCCGATTCCTTGAATCTGGATGAATTGCTCTCTAGCCTAAATGCAGTTTCGGAAGTTGATTCCCTACCAGATCTTCAGGAGAGGGTACTTTTCTTTGTTTGTCTTCTTAGAACTTGTACATTGCATTTCTATATTTTAGGAAGCTATTCATCAAATGATACCTGTTTTATACTTACACGGTCCACATGCCACAGTGTATGTGCTTAATCTATTGATTTAGTAAGTTCCATGAGCAGTTGATGTTTGCCTACTTTTCTTTCATCTTATCAACTTTAAGGCTTTGCTTGGTAGGGAGAATGGAAAGGGGCAAGGATGAAAAATTGCTAATTCAATGGTTAGTCTACAAAGTAGGAAGGTGGTTATGATACCTACCCATCGGATTAACAAAATTTTCAATCCTTCTTAGAAAGCAAAGCCGGACCAAATGCCGGTTTGAGCAATTAAGCATTAGATTCAAAGAATTAGTCTGACTTCAGCCTAATATTTGATACAATGGGTAAAAAAAAAAAAAGTGTTGATTTAGATCTTTGTTGGCATTGTGACAGTCCACAAAACGTAAATGCTGCTAGATATTGGAAAAATAAGAACACTGACAGAAAGCTCTCAACTACAATGCATGAACTCTTGAATGTTGATATGATTGGACCAATAGCATGAGGCTTCATCATAAAACTTAATAAAGGCTTAAAGTTTTCTATTCTTATAACCAATCTCCTAAGTAATACATTTCTAACCTAATTACCCCACTGAGCTGTAATTATACTAAACCAAACTTATTTTAGGTTTTCTAGCAGTGTTTCTCTTATAATTAATTGGATGGACATGAATTATCAGAGTGCAACTCCTTTGAAGTTTCAATCAGTAACAGTTTATGTGCAGGTTGATTGGATGAAAGTTAAGTTGTGTAGGTTGCTTGAGGAAAAAAGAGCTGCTGTACTGCGGTTAGTATATTCTACTGTCTGTGGTTTCTGATTGTTCTCTCAAACTTCTGTTTCTAATTGCCATGTGGCTCTGCTTTATTTGATGATGTAATATAGTAACTGAGTCTAAGCCACGTAGTTGCAGTTTCAATCATGCATTTTATTGTCCGGCAAACTCATATCATTTGTGCACTTTTCGGTTAATGTGCTTAGATTGCAACATTTAATAGCACAGCTTTCTCTTTCTAGAAAACAATTTTATTTAGCCTTCATGATGTTGTTGGGGTTTCGACATTTCCCTTTTAGCCTTCATAGCTATGAAACATAAAGAACCATTTCTGCCTGTTTTCTTATCATTTTAAGGAGTTGCTTTATTCATGATAGCTATGGATGAAAGTGCATCCCATGGAACTATTTATTAGCAATCTGCTTCAAAAATTAGGATAAATTATTTCCGATATTGTTGAAGTGCTTCTATAACCTATTGTTTTGCCTGAAAATGCGGTTAATGTTCTTTTTCAGAGCCGAGGAGCTGGAGATAGCACTCGTTGAGTTGGTCAAAGAAGATAACCGACGGCTATTGAGTGCAAAGGTATATGTAGAATTTATTTGTGTGAAAATGGTATAACTGCCCACTATATGATTTGGTTGATGGCGATGCTTCTCCTGCTGCTCTGTAAGCTTTGGGTAACTCAAGTTGCTTGCAGGATTTGAAGTTTGTTAATAATGCTGCAGATTGAACAGTTAGAGCAAGAGGTGGCTGATCTACACCAAGCTCTTGCTGATAAGAAAGAACAGGAAACTGCGGTGATTAGGGTATAATTTTGCCACTTCTCTAATGCATTTTTCTTGACCTATGGTCTAACTCTTATTCTATTATGAGGTAGTCAGTGATTATTAGGTTCTACGTGCTGCAGGTTTTGATGCAGCTGGAGCAAGAGCAAAGAATAACTGAAGATGCTCGTAGAAATGCAGAGCAAGATGCAGCTGACGAGAGATATGCAGTTGCTGTGCTTCAGGTTCTCGTCTGTTCTTGATGTTCTAAGCTATCACGGATGATGTTAAACTATAGATTTCGTAGTTTTTCATGCAGGATTGAAAGAAAAATTCAAAGATAATTGAGTATACACCGAGGAGGAATCTACTCATTCTGTTTTTTCAGTTGAGTTTCATGCTAGATGACATTCTTTCAATGTGACTCCTATCAAGAAATTTGAGCTACTGATAGGCAAACTCCATGACTTCATGATTACCGTATTTAAACTTTGATGTGTTGTATTTTTCCTTAACTGTTAAGTCTTTCACCATAAGAATCAAGGTTTGTTCTATTCATGTAGTTTGTGAATTCTGCAATTCATTTTAAGGTGCCTCATGACTAATTGCTATTTTATTTTCCCTGCTCGGATTAAATTCAAGATCCCATGAGTAGGGTGTATTTTTTTTTCCTTTTTTCTTCTGTGATTTTATCGATTCTCAATAAAAAATACTTTGCAGGAAAAATATGATAAGGTTATGGCTTCTATTGCTCAGATGGAGAAGAGGGTGGTTATGGCAGAATCAATGTTGGAGGCTACCTTGCAATATGAATCCAGCCAAACTAAAGCAATACCTTCTCCACGGTAAGAAACGTCTCAAGCATCTTTCTCTTCTGACATTCACTTATTTACTTAACAAAAAAGATAACTCTAAACATCATGATCCGTATCTCCGTTTCTTTATCCTTTAAATCCCTACTGACTAACTGGGCAACACTATGCTGCTGCTTGGGATATTGGTTATGCGTGTTAGGTATAGTGTCTGCTTAAATGGATATTTTTCCTCAAGTTTCTGGATCCATCGACATAGTTGTGTCTTAAAAAGATAGAATGCTTTTGTAGGACTCAGCTGGACAGTCCGAGAAGAAAGATGGGGCTATTGTCATTTGGACTTGGCTGGCATGACAAGAACAAGGTAAATATATTCACATTGCCGATTCTCCATCTTTTGGCAGGTTTTATTTGCAAACAAGGGCATTAGCTGGTAAGTCCTTGATTTCTATTATTCATTGACATCTGAGATGAAATATATTTTATTCAACTGTTTTGGAGCATAAGCTTGCATGCTGTGAGAATATCTATTTCTATAAAAACAGAGTTAATGGTGCTACAATTGTTCTGACATTTCTATTTGGTTTAGAGTTTTAGAAAATGCTGCTTACGTATTTTCTATGCCTTTATGCAAAGCTCGTAAACTTGGAAATATTTTGACCTGGCAGGGCAAACCTGAGGAGTCTACTGAGGTTAAACCAAACCCAAACACAACAGAGAGAGAAACAAACACCCAAGACCAAGAGAAGACTCCAGTCATGGGTAGGTAGCCCTGGTGCCAAGTTATCCTTTCTTTTTGTGCCATGTTATCCTTATTTGTAGTTTACGAATATACTGGCAATTAATGGTAAGAGAGGGGTCTATTTGTATAGAAGTATCAAATTGAGACCAGGTATATATTTGTGTAGGAGTAGATTGATTTGAAGATAATCAAATGTGCAGCAGCAGCATATTATACATTATTCAGTAAACAAAGTTTGTTATTTTAGTATCCAAACTGCAGGGTGGACCAACCATGATTTGACGCCAAATACACTGAGCAGGTGAGCAGAATGGTGGAATAATCCGTGATAGAGGCGTCACAAGATTGGGTGGGGGATTGAATCCACAAGGCAATACCATGGCCATTGATTCTATCATTCTATGAGAATTCATGCGTTCTGTGTGTATACTGTAACTGTACAAGAAAAAATCACTGCCTGGTAAGAAGGATCTCACTATATCATGAATATGATTGAAATTCCAAGTACATAGGACAACAGAAGCTGCAAATATCTCTTAACAACAAATGCAATAGCTTATAAAATTGTGTCTTTGTTTTTGTAAGAATTTAAGCAAAATTTGATAACAAGGCAAGTTGTTGAATTTAGCCTTATAATTCCTAGCCCTGTTAATTCATTTACATTAAAAGATTCCACAACTCAATAACATCATCAATACCAGCATCCATCAGTAGTTGGGCAGATCCAAGAGAACTCCCTAATGAGCGTTAAGAACTTAATCAACTCAACCTACTCGTTCCATCCCTTTTGGACCTGGTTCCACCATTGTGCTTCTTATCTCTGTCTGTCTTCGTCCGTGAAGGAGTATCGGGTGCCAAGAGGGAATCCTGTACTTCTGGTTCGAACTTTTCAGAGGCAAGATAAATCAAAGCTCTGACTACATCAGCAATGAGAGGTCACATATTTGGTTGCTCTTGAACACACATTGCAGCCACTGCAAGAGCTTGGAACAAGTCCCTGGGAGCACTGGATCAGCCATTTGAGAGAATTTTTTTCGGTTTTTAATAGTGGCCTTGCCTGCAATAAGAAGTAAGGTAGAAAGTGAAACTTTGGCAACCTGACAGAAAAATCAATATTTTTAAGCTTTAATCTATAATATTTGCTTGTTCTTTCTGAACTCCTCATCAATATGTGAAAATAGCTAATGTGATTTATGTTTGAAGACGTACACAATTTACAACAAAATTGGAAGCAAGCCAAAGGTTAAGATATATTGTTATCAGTTTCTCACCCATTCTACTAGATTCTGTTCCCCCGAAGCTTTTGAACTGTCGATTGCTTTCCTGCCGCTTATGATTTCTAGAAGAACAACACCAAAGCTATAAACATCTGATCTTAAGAGTTAAATGACCGGTCATTGCATACTCAGGAGCACAGTATCCGTAGGTGCCCATGACCCTTGTCGATACATGGGTGTTATCGCCAACAGGTCCAAGCTTGGCCAAGCCAAAATTGGAAGCTTGGGAAAATATCTTTCACCGAGTAAAATGTTGAAGCATTTCAAATCTCAGTATACAACAGGGGGATTGGCTTTGTCATGTAATCCCTTTTCAGCCCCAGTGGCTATTTTCATTCTCGTGTTCCAGTCCAGTCTCTTCTTACCAGCTGAAATGTCTGCAAATAATAGTAAAGCAAAAGAAATCATCCTCTCCTGTTAGAGGCTTAAAGCACATGGAAAACAAAATGGAAATATAGTAATAAATAACAAAAACGTGAGGATTTAATGCTAAACGTTATGTGTAAATGATCTTCCGGGGATCCTAAGTGTATATATTCATAACCAGAAGCCTTTGATCTCCATCAACACAGTAACCAGTAAGATTAACAAGGTAAGGATGGTGAAGTAGGCTTAGCATTAAAACTTCAACAAGAAACTCCCTGTTCCCTAGCAACCCGTTCCGATCAAGTTGCTTTATAGCAACAACCTACATAGATCCTAGAAAAGAAATTACTAAATTTCCAGTTTGCCACCTTCATATGAAAGCAAGCCTGTCTTTAACTTGTGTAAGCTGCCAGCTTTGTTTCAGCTTTGTCATTTTACAGCCAACCGGATTTGCGCTCTCCAAACGCCCTTTATACACTCTCCCAAAGCCTCCTTCTCCCAAAAGGCATTCTGATCGGAAATTTTTAGTTGATATTTCCAATTCACGAAATGTAAAAGTCTGTACAGCAATATGTTCGCCTCCTCCGCTTTTAGATGTCTCCCCACTCAATGACGACGAATCTGTTTCCAATTTGTCTGAATGAATGAAAGATGATAACAATGTTGGCAAAGCCAATAATAGTAAGCATTTGATTATAGAAGAGAAAAAAAAACCAAGAAACACTATTCAAACCTCATAATAAAGCAGGAAATGCAAAATACAAACTTCAAGAACATGCTGAGCTGGATTTACCCAAATATGTGTTTTAAGTGTAATCCATCCTCCTCATGCCACAACTTCACCTAACAAAATCTATCATATGCCTTGCTTTTGTATTTCGAGTCATATGCAACACATATGAGGTGGATCCAACTTTGAGCAAAATCAAGAGCCCATCACTTCAATTTAACGGACAAAATGAAGGAAAAAAGAAAATTGGATCAAGGCTTGCCCAGGATTACAAATACAGAGGAGAGAAAATAACCAGTGATGAAGGTGCAACACCTTCACAATGTATTCTTGTGAGTTTAAAGATGATTGCACAGACATTTTTCAGCTAAAACTCCTAACGCTTTACACTAAAAAACATAAATCTAGAGATTCCGAATCTTTAAGTAAAATTCGTAAACAGTGCTGCTTGCAAAATGGAAGCAGTTCCATGCATTAACTAATACCAATTAATATGCATGCTTTCAGGCTACTGAAATGCAAATTGAATAAAGAAAAACTAAACAATTGATCAAGCAATCAAGTCCTCTAATTTTTTTCCTTTTCCCTTCTAAGTACCCATTATATGGATCCAAATTCTATCTGAAGCATCCAAAACAAACCCCAGTTACCTAACAACTGATCAACCTAAATATAAGCCAGATTAAAAGAAAAAGTGTTCATTTTCAAAACCAATAAAATAAAATAAAAAATCAAATACCTTAATCAACATAAAAGCTACCATAAAACAACCTCTCTTCCAGTGACAAGATGATTAACCTAAAAAAAAAAAGGAAAAAAAGAAAAAAGGGTTAAACTTTTATTGACTTATAACGTTATGAAAAAGCTGTATCTAAAGTAGGTTTAATTTGATCAAGTGGCATCTCTTCCATCTTTTTGTTCTTATTAGACTGACTAGCTTTGGTATTTGATTTCCCAGAACAAGGAAGCCACCTCATGGGTCTTTTTCTTTGCTGCTTTTCTCTCCCTTTTTTTTTTTCACTTCAAAAAGTTAACTTTGGTGCTACCAAAATCAATCAAAACGTTAAAACAACACTAACCCGTTTCTTAAATAACCTCAACAAACATCCAAAAGCAAAGAAACTTTGATAAAGATTTCACAAGTTTTAATCACAAAAGATTAAAGAGCCAAACTTCTTGTTTTTCAGTAACGTTCACCTTTTTTTTGTTATCATTATTCCTTTTATTATGTTTGTTTTTTTTGGATAATTTATTATTTTTGTTTTTCTGTAACGTGATTGGCCTAAACAGTTTTATTTTCTGGACCACTTATGACTGATAGAGTTCCGTGCTGATCCGAGCAACCGGAGTCCAAAAAAGATGGTCCTCGTGGGTCCTCCTTAACGTGATTCAATGTTTATGATCTTAAGTAGAAGAGAAAAAAAAGAATAAAGATAGATTTTTCTAACCGTCGGATCTGATTACATAACAAATTGAGACCACCAATGAAAGAAATTGAACGGTCATGATTGATTTTTTTATAATTAAGCTTGCACGATTGTAATTTGCACGTGGACTCTTGCCTATGAATATATATATATATTCTTTGCGAATTTTTAGGTGAATTTTTCCAACCTCCAAAACAAAACCATATTCTTTGCGAGAAAAATTAGGGATCAGTTGTTTTCTTAGCAAAATAGAAAAATTTTAAGGCGACAATGGTCGAAGATTTTTCCAGATCCTAGAAAATCTTTCAAGTTTGAACCGTCATCCTCGAAATGTATTGCTAAACATAGTCTTCCCAAAGTGCAGATCATGACTTCTTCTTGTTTAATTTGTTTTTCAAAATCAAGTGAAACCTTTCAAGATTTGAAGCAAGCTCAGATCAACAATGAAACAAGATATCACCCATTTTTTCTCTTAATATCACGCTTTGATTGCAAATATTGAATATATATATATATCTTAACAAGTTACAGGCATTCAGCTAGTTTGAATATATATGTCTATATATACATATATATCTTTATATCATGACTGCCTTGGAAATTTCTACTAGTTCGAATATCTTGGTGATGAAAATGACGAGCATCTATATATATATATATATATATATATACTATATTGCTCCGGCTTTTCATTTTTCTTCAAGTGTCCATTTCTGACACCTATATCGAATGTGTACGATGATACACTTGCACCCAAGTCCAGTAACATAGCAGTACAAAAGCTCCAAAGAGGATTTTGATGCCATCTCTCTGAGATATAGCATCATAATCTTAAATAAATTCTTAGCATGACAATAACCAGAAATTAAGATTAATCACTGAAACAAGACAGTGCTGCTGACAATATACCACATATCAGATGTGCAAAGTTTGTACTTATTGTATGATGGGGAAAACAATTAAAAAGAAAAAGAATGTAATAAGCCGAAGGCAGGCAGCATTAGAAGAAGAAGAAGAAGAAGAAGAAGAAGAAGAAGATCCATAATATCCTCCGGAAAAACGGTCCTTCGTCAAGCTGCCTTTCATAGCAGAAAGCCGCATATTTTGAGCTTCGCAGATACTTCAGAGGCTTTGGCTTTGGCGCCCTTTCAGTCCCGACAGGCTTTTATCAGACCAAATTATCAAGCTGGAAATTAAAGTCTTACCTCCTTTTCATTTGCTATGATTCATGCTTGTCTTTACTTGCAGCATATAAGTTAGAATCTGGATCAGATGCAACGTGATCATTCCTGTTACTAAGTGGCATCTCATGGTTATGTTTACCTTCATATGTCGTAATGAAAGCTCTTGGATCATCTGATGCTCTTTCCACATGCTTCCGCACATTGCATTTTAGACTAGTGCATCTGTAATAACTTCTGCAAGCGAAAATTACCACAACCAGTAAGAAAACAAGCTTAAAAAAAACACGAAGTTAGAATATATATTAACTATATGAAGTAATTATTATAGATG
>JBBYHO010000012.1:8383344-8417329 GCA_038382025.1 Adansonia gregorii
AAATCAATTCAGTCAGTAAAATGACATAAAAGTCTAAATTAGATTATAAAAAAAATAATATTATTTGGCATAAAATTTAAATATGTTTAATTAATTTTGTTTTTTAAACATATTCATTTAAAAAAAAACATCTACTACTTAAAATAACTTTTTTCGTTCACTCAAATAACGAGTGTGCCAAAGTTTTCTTTAAAGGTAAAATTATATGCTTAGTGAAAAAAAAAATATAAATGGTAATGATAAAATCGTAATTTTTGATAATTGGATAACCAAAATAAAATTATCTAAAATTAACTGACCAGATTTATATTTATCCGTTTTTTTAGTAATTATTTTTGTGAATATAAATAACTTAATTCTTGGTATAAAAAATTACTCATCTTGTGCGTGTCTATATATATATATATATATATATATAATCTTATTTTTATAACTTTGACAATATTATTGCAAGATGTTTTAAAATATAATATTTAGAGTTGATTTTCTCAGACTATATTGAAATATCAAGTGGTTGGAAATTGTTTTGATTTATATTTAGAATGGTGTTTGGCGTATTAGTTGAGAGTTTAGACTTGTTTGGAATGTTAGTTGGGGGAGCTGCCGTCTAACTTTCAAACCGAAATTTACGTTGTGACTGGTAGTTGCGTTATCTCTCACACGTGCCAAACTTTTATAAAGTTTGATAATAACACAAATATATATTTCATTTATATCATAAATTATATTTCAAAATATATATATATATAAATTAACTAATTTAATAGACCAATATAATTTGATTATATTTTTCATTTTTAAATGAAAAAGAAAAAAAATAAAACTCAATGGGTAATATCAAATACAAAGTGATATATATATATTTTTTTGCTTTCAAAAATCTACCAACAAATTTAAAATTTATTTTATAAGAAATTCCTATTCTATTTTTATTGTTAAAAATTAGGGTTAGAATTATAAGTATTCACGGACTAAGTTGTGATTTAAAAAATTTTAAATTTTTTGCTCAAACTTGAATTCAATCTTGTTTGATCTATCCGGCCCAAATTACTCGTATTTATTGTTTATGTTTAATAAAAAAATTATATATTTTATGATTAAATTTAAAAATAAAATATTTTTAAATTATTAAATATTATTTTAAATAAAATTAACTCAAATTGATAAAGATATATTTAAAATTCAATGGAGAATAATTGAATCGATAATTTAATTCATAAATAATTTTAGTCCAAATGTTGGTTGAGACAAGCGACTGAAAAAGGGCGGTGGCATGTGGGTTTGGTGACTGATGAGCTTATGAAAGGGCAAACAGTAGTAATTCACGTCAAAAGTTACAAAGTTCAAAAGAATATGATATTATTCTTTAAGGAAGAAGATCTCATGAATAAAGACAAACAACTTTTGTTAAAAACTAGGAAAATAAAAAGGTGCTTTATCCATAAAAATTATAATTAATAAATTTAAATATAATATAATAAATATAATAAATATGATAAAAATATTTAAATATATTTAAATACGTATAACATAAATTATTAATATGTCAAGAATTATATTAATATAAAATATTTTTATACCGTTATAAAACAAATATATAAATTTTTAAATTTTTCTAATTAAAACTACCAACTTTTATTTCCTTTTCTCTCTTAATTAATCCAATTACAAACTCAGAAATTTACTATTTTCTTCCGAGTTGCAACCCTGAGAAGGTTAAGAACAATAGATTAATTTAATTTACTACTACATGGAATTGTCTTCGCTAAACTGCCGAATTTTCAGTACTGAAAAATGAAATTTGAGTACAAAAGGGTACTTCAAATTGGTTTTACTATTATTTTATTATCGAGACATACGTTCATATATATATATATATATATATATAACATATGGAGGAACATATTTACTAGTTATATCATCTGTAATTATTTGAATCTTAAAGCATCTTTCAAACAAATTATAGACTTTATTGAAATAAGTAAACAAAAAAGACTCCACCTCCGAGAGAAAGTTTAAGGTCTTTAATGGGTGCTTGGACACCTATTAAATGGATCCATTTATATCGGATAATATTTGTTATATAAGTTGGACAATTTCATTTTAAAATTGAAAGAGTATCGTTGTTAGCAAGATGAATGGCTTCGAAATATTAAAACATCATACATGAATTCCAATGAAAAAAAACCAAAATTATACATATATGTATACACTTGAATTTTAAACTAGTTTGATAATTCCATCAAAAGCCAAAATATTCTCAGAGTAAAGTTTATCCCAAAAAATGATTAATTTATTTCAAAAATATAATTATATGATATGATTTAAATCAAAGATAAATAATGAACATGGATATCATATAAACATAATATATAATTACTTCTCAAGCAAATCTAAGAATCTAGCTATGAAGTGTTTATGAGTTAGATTAGGTAAGGATGAGATTAAATTTTTTTTTTTATTTTTTTATCCAAACCTAAGTCAAGCCACCCAAAAACCCTGTTCATTATTTAGAATAATATTAAAAAATATTCTATATTAATATTTATAATATACTTTAAATAAAAAATATTTTTATAATTTGGAACGGATCCTTCTCTTCATGCATTTATTGAATATTTACTTGTAATCCTTAAATTCACAGCTTTTTTCCATTGTGTGTACAATATCCACAAATATGAAATTAGGTATACATTAATTATCAAAAATTAAAAAAAAAAAGAAATTATCTCTAGACTGAGCAAATTATTTTCTTTGGTAGAATGCATGTTTATTGTACCCAACTACACGTACTCACATTTATATTTATTTTTTAACTAAAATGTGGCTTAATTTAAATATGCCTTTTGTTTTTAGAATCAGTTTAAATTATTTCTTGATAAAGATGACTTGTAAAATTAATGTTCTTAAATTATCCTAAAAACAATTGTTATAGGTTGATATATTTAGGAAAAAGAAAATGCTAATGACTAATCAATAATCCCTGTTTTTTTTTCCTTTATCTGTTTTCTGTTTATCAAAACAAAATATCAAATAATTCCTATTTTAAATGGGTTTCTTTTTCTTACCTTCAAACTAGGGGAATTTTGAAATGTGAGATAAAACACATGTTATTTTAACCTAGTTTTGTTTATATGGAACAAAACTTTTGAAAATTTAAAATAAAAATAACAATAATAATTGCCTTATAATTTCCCTTTATTATTAGCTTTACCTAATAAGACATTGGATTATTTTGTTTTTTCGTGTCCTTTTGTTCCTTCATCCAGTTAAACCTTTTTATATATCTAAACTTCGAAATGCAAACCCACATAATTCACAAGCGAATGCATGTCATAAACGTATAAGAGTTCACGGTTTTAGTTGAGCCGGCATTTTATTATTTAAAATATATTATTTTTATATTAACAATTATATATTTTATAATTAATTTTAAATAATTTTTTTATTATTTAAATAATAATCTCCCCCAAATCGAGTTAAAAAGTTTATTTTTAAAGCTAAAAAAATCGAGTTAAAATTTAAATTATAAAAAAATTCATCTCGAATCCAATCTGTTTCGTGTACAAATCTTAAAAGGAAAATAAAATGATTATGAATGTCAAGGCCTGGTCAACTACATTTTCCTTTCCAACTTTCAAGATCAAGAGTTAAGACCTAGTCATGGTTCATAGAAATCCAAGTATACTAAAATATCATAAATGTTCCCTTTCCAGGTAAGAGAAATTAAAGGCTTGCCTGATCGATATTTACAAACAGTACTTATTACCTATTATTCTGAAAAGTTTTTCTTTTACTTAATATATATATATTTTTTTACTAATGTCATGACATTTATTATCGTTTTTTTTCAAAAATTAAAGAGCATTTAAAATTGAAACATCTTTTTAGGTAATGATCATCCTAACCTGCAAAGGAAGCAATCGAGAATAAATTTGCTATTTCAGAAGAAAAACTGGGCCAAAGTCCTTTTGGGCTTAATAATGTTCATTTCTGTGTCCAAACTTCCCATGCACAGTTTTCAGGTCAATGTTTTCAAAAACCCAATCAAACCATAGTAAATGTAATTCAATCCAAACGATATTTTCAGAAATAAATATCGATTAAGAAACTTCAGAAACTAACCAATAGAACATGAATATAGTTAAAAAGGTTCTCAAGGCACCCTATTGTTCAATGATGTTCAAGAATCCAGCACACGAAATGAAATGGGGGTTCTTGTTTTAGAAATCTCTTATCTTCTGCAGTTCCCCTAATGCACAAGTTAAAATCCATAACAACAAATTATAAAGAAGAAAAATAGACTGGTGGTCTATAGCAATAAAAATACAGTTCATCAAGTAAACATTCTCAACCAGCCTACTCCAAGTTCTTCTCATATCGAATGGACCAAAGCTTGTTGCAGTAGCAGTCAGAGGGTTTAAAATTTGTTACCTCTTGTTTTGCTAGTGTTCTTGTTCACTATTTTTGTCACATGAATTGTCTTCGGATACTGGGTCATTTTTGTTCACTGTTTGTCACACAAATTGCCCACGGATGCTGCGGGGTCGTTGTTCTGCTAGTCGTTTCCTGCTTTGGTACCGAACCTGGAAAAAGTTACTCTTGAGTCTGAAATTAATGAGATCCAAGTGTAAAAAAATGTTGCAGTCTACTATTGGCCTCCCAAAAACTGATATATGAGTAACCAGTTCCCATGCCAAATTGGTAGGAAGCAAAATAGTATATCCTAAGTCAAACTGGAAACAAAATCTTGCGTTGCTTGTATAAAATGCACCAGCATGTAATGTATGCATGCCAGAAATAAATGGCATAACATGTGCCAGTGGCTTGAAGATTTTAAAGGCAGATTTCGACTACCTTGCATATTATTAAACAACTCACTGTCAGTTACCTTTTTCCAGAAGCACCTCTCTTTCCTCTTCTGACGAAATTTGGTCAATGCAGCTTCCCTATGAGCAGACTTGCTTGGGTCTGCCTTGCTACCACTCCCACTTGCATCACCACTTCCACTTTTCCCAGCTATTCCATTATCACTTTCTATGTTTGTCCCTAGAGCATTGACAGCAGGGCTACTTCCATTTGGCCCATTGCTTCCATGGTTACTACCTGAGGCACTTCCATTGACACCGTAGTTGACACTGCCAGCATTTCCTGCATCAGGCCCACCCAACATGTTGGATGACTCACAATGAGGAGCATCTGCAGCCGTTCTTTTAAAAGATAAATCATCATGTTCAGCTGGACGTTGCCACTGTTGCCTACTGTGAGCTAGATGGTGATGGTGATCATAATGGTTCTGGGGATGTTGCATTTCGAGCTCTTGGTCTCTAGGTTGAGCCAGTCCCGCTGTAGTATTTACATCATCAGGCCTGTCTACACAACTTTCTTAGTAGCAATTAAAACGTCATTTTTCATAGGCTGGAAAGTAGAGATGGATATGAAGATCTGACAATGGATGATGCAGCTGACTTATTTTTCAAAACATCTGGCTTGGTGAAAGCATTATTAGTCGTGGAGCCCATATCAATGTTATTGCTACCAAAATTTGAGCAATGATTGGGATGGCCATTAACCAAATGGGGTCGAACATCACATACTGATTCTTTTGTTATCAGCTCTAAATTCTTATCAAATTTAGACGAGCTTCCAACATTGACAATGGGAACCTTACTTAAATTTGGTGCTGTATTATACCTGCAGGATATAGACATAATAATCAAAATTATTCAGAATTCAACAAATCTTTCAAAGAATACTTCTCTATAATTCAATTAATTGATGTTCAAATGTGTACCCTTTATACCTTGAGAAGGCAGAAGAGTCTGAACGTCTAAAAATATTTCGCTCATCCCTAACCACATTCCCAGCATCTTTAACTCCTCTAAGTCTCTTCAACCCAAAGTTCAATAGATGGTAGCTCCTTAGAATCATTGAAGGTTTTATCATTGGTATCTGAGATCTTGGAAAGTCTGTATGATGCCTCATACTCTGCAGTTTCCTTCTCAAGATCTGTAGTCTTGGAGGCGAGGCCATTTTGATTAGCAGCTTCAGACTTTAGTTTGCAGGATGGACTTTCACCATTCAAGTCCAGCTGCCTTTTGTCATTCTGTTCATTTAATTTACTGGAACCCACTTCAAGCATGTTAATTTGTTTTGTTCCAACTGGGTTATATGGGACCTCGGCTATGCGATTTAGTCGTAAATCAACAGTTCTCAGCATGCCTATATCCAGGATAAATGCCTATATCCAGGTCTTTATCCGTTGCAACATTGTCTGCAATAGAAGGGATTAAAAAAAAAAATAAATGATGAAAGATATTGACTAGCAAGATACATGTCAAGCTACACATCTAAAAATGTTAACCATGCTGTTAATCTCGTTCTTGGCACTCCCTTGCTGTAGTCACTGGCGCACATATGTTCCCAAAGACTTCTGCATTGGAATGAATAACTTGGGCACACGTACTATCAGGGCACTCAGCACTCGATACCAGGGTGAAAGTGGGGGGGCTGTCGACTTCTGCTGCTTGTTTTGTCCAAGAAATCTGCAAAAAAAGAATGCACTGACAGTTTTCCAGTACTTATACATAAAGGCTTCTAACAAGTTTTGATCCAAGGTTTGCGAGCTATTCAATTCAACCATTAAGGGTGAGGACATTAGAGGAAAAAACCCAAATACCACAAGGCTTGAAGTGAGTGCATCCGTTAATAATGTAGCTCTAAATTTGGAACACATAAAATATACCATGCAGAATAAGATACATTTTTAGATTAAGATTCAGTTGACATTAAGCAAAATAAATGAAGTTTTGGAAGATTTTAAATTGATTTCCAGGTTGCACTTTGTCACTATATCTTGATTAGTAGGATGGCCCATATACCTATTCTGTCACGTATGTGTCAGCATGAAATTGTTGACAAACTATTAACAATGCTGTTGGAGATCAGCACCTGCTAGGTTTCTCTTCGTAAAAGCAACCTTTTAAGCATGGGTATGAGCTACTCGAATATTTTGATAAGAGTAAGACTAAAAAGTTCTCTTTTCTTGTGAGTATGAGCATTATTTCCTAAGTAATCGTTAACAGGGGCACAGCTTAATTGTTAGTCAAGAACTTATAGTGGCAGATCAGAACTCATTTCGTGCTATTATTAAACTCGAATAAAATTTTTAAGCCCATTACACTAAAAAACAAAACACCTTTAAATATTATAGATTAATGCATATAGAGAAAAAAGACTACGCTCACTGCATCATGATACAAATTAGTGCAAGAGTATTAGTTTGATAAATCAAGTTGTTAATTATAGTTCTATGGAACCTTTCTACACTAGGTATTAACCTCATAAAAAATATTCTGCAACTTAAGGACAACCTTATAATACCTCAGTGCCAATCCCAGCATCACTGCCATCCCCAACATTGAGATCGATGCTCCTGTTATCATCCTCATCATTGCCGCCAGTGTTGTCAGATTTCTCAACGCTTTTTGATTTCACAGATTTTTGAGTTTGCATTCCACTCTCACTTCCACTGCCGCTAAACTGAGGGAGCAGTTATAATTTGGCAAAGAAAACTATGGAAACATAAAATATAATCAAATTCTTCTTCTTCTTCTTTTCCTTCTCTTTTTTGCTTTTTTTTTTTCCCCTTTGCAGATGAATGGACGGAATACAATAACATGATAACAAAGTTGTATAACTAGAAGATCTCCCAATCAATACCAGTCCGATACCATTACCTTCTTCATACAATTGGAAAAGTACTATGGAGTACACTTTCAGTTTCTTGAAAATGAAGCAAGAAAAAACAAGAAAAGCTGGCTAGTACGTAGGTTTCCAATCTCTAATTATCATGGGGAATCGAAATCTGAAGTAGAATTGAACAACTCACGCTATGACATCTCCTCCAAACATGCTGCCAAAGGTTCTTAAGCTCATTTTTTCGAATAGGCTTCACTAAAAAGTCAACAGCACCTTTTGGCAAACACTTAAAGACTACATTCATTGAATCCTGAGATGACATCACTGCATGCAGATCTCATCAAATTAGTCGCTAAAAGTATGTACTTGAAAACTTTCAAAGTCAAAGCAAGAGAAAAAAAAAAAGGCTAGAACAATCAACAAAAATGAAAGAGAGACTGGTGAACTTACTGATCACAGGAATGTTTTTACGTGTTTTATGGCTCACAATCTTGCTCAAAAGAACAATGCAAGGTAAGCCAGGGATAAACACCTCAGTCAATACAAGATCAATATGATTGGTCAAATCTTCAAGTATCTTCCAGGCTTGTAATCCATTTGCAGCTTCAATAACTGGGAATACAAAGTTAGTGTTTCAGTTGACATAGGCACATGAACCCATATATTCACCACAATTCCAGCTTTCCAGAATTGAAGAGCGTACCCACACAGGAGCGACATGCCTCTCAAAAGGAAAAGAAGAGGAGAACAATCAAACGTGAAATTAACCGATAAGAGATAAATAGTTATCATAAAATTTCATCATTAAATTGTAACCAAATATTCGAGTATATGATGCTATGAATAGATAAAATACAAAATACAATAAGAAAAATTTTGGCAGTAAGTGCTCTTGAAGCTGAACTAGGCTGAGCACAATATGGCTCTCAACAGGCAAAAAAACAAAAAATAGTAAATATTTTCAAGTCCTGTAGTTAGAGAGACTAGTTATCAAATCTATCTAGTTGACAAATCGGCTCCCCTTGTGTGTGACATGAAACATCTGAAGGTTCCGAGTACGAGAAATTTCATAATTTATAGAACCCGATAGAGTAACTTCTAAAAACCTTGATAAAGTTATTCCATAATAATAATTCTGAGGCACGTATGCACAACTGTTCACCTCTTCAGCCAGAAAAAGGAGGAAAGCAAATTTGTTCTGTGCTGCAATCCTAGAAAGACAGTCACTAACCTTCATAACAGCAATTGCACAGAAGTGCAGTGACAAGATGGCGAGTAGAATCATCATTTTCCACAAGCAGAACAGTAACTGTTCTTAGATGCAGAAACCTTTCCCAACAACCCATTACATTTTGAGGCTGTTGCTGTGGCATTTGCACCACAGCAAGGGCCTGAACTGCCCCGACATGACCATCTTTTACATTTTGTGCAATCTTGTTAACTTTCAGATCACCTTCCAGCGTCACATGGTCCTCAACCACAACTCCATTTGTAGTTATCTTGTTACCATCATTTTGCTGATGATTTAGTTCTCATAACCCTTCGCCACCATCACGATCAACATTCATCTAGAGACTTCCCTGTAAACCAGAACAGAAATAACAGCAAGGATGGTCTAACATTGGAACAGTGAAAATCCTTCTTCAATTAGCGAAATAAATAGCACATGGTTTTCTCTTCAAGAAGCCAAACCTCTAGAAATACAAACAGATTAACCTAAAACGTGAGCAAATCACAAAGGAGATCCACAACTAAAAGTTACTAAATCACCAAGCAAAAAGATTTAATTTTTTTTAATCTTCAGTAACCAACTCCATACTCCCTAAGCTGCTTTCACGTTGTAGAAGAAAACAGAGCACCTATCAAAATAATCCACCATAATCTAACCATTAAGTTCAATCAAGCAAACCTCTCGAATATATTTCCTCATTTTAAGGAACAAACTCACTGTGCTACAAAACAAGCTTAATTTTACACATAAACATGTAACCACAAGTTAATTTCAAATTATCAAAACCAAATAAAACTTAAAGACTTCAAGGCCAAAACTCTAATATCAAGCACCAAAAAATCTACTCTTAAAATTAAAGCAAAGCTTTTCTACGACTAAGCAAACCTAATCAAAAGATCCAAAGAATTATTAGACCTATTAAATTTAAATATTTGAATAGTCTACAACATTATTTCTCAGCTTTTCAAAAAAAAAAAAAGGTGAATTTGAAATCTACGGAGAAAAAAGTACTTGAATTCAATAAAAGAAATTATTCAAATTTCATATCAAACTAAAGAACTCACGGGTGCTAGAAATGAAGAAATACTCGCCAAAGCTTCAACTAACCTCCATTGTTGAGCGCGATCGAGAACATATTTGAATTTAAAAATAACATTACGCAAAAATTAAGCCAAAAAAATAAATTTCAAATCCTAACTTTTACATTAAAATGAGCTCCTTAATTTATTGCGAGTTAAAATTTATTTATTTTTTAAAAATTAACTGCCTGAGGAACAGAGTGAGTCAGGGGGTACAGATTTCGCCGACCTTCTGTTTTGGAAACTGGAGAACGAAGAAGATAACTCATTAAGTACCAAGCTGAGTCCCAGGGCCCTGACGTGGCAAAATGGAGGTGTGGAACGTTCCGGAAATTCCACGTAGGATAGGATATTTCCAAGTGGCAAATATTTTGGGGCAGATGGATCGCTGAGCTGTACAAAATCAAAAGGCCGATAGCTAAAATGTCTCTATTAGCATCTTTGGGAGATCTCGTGTGCGACACGTGGCGTGTGAAGGAGTAAGTGGGAGTATCGAGACCGGGATTTACCGACGTTTTCACGGGCGTCAAGGCCTCGCACGTTTTCTAGGTTCAAACGATCCATTGGGCTTTTATATTAAAAGGGCGGTCGTGACGTCGTTAAGTTGTTAAAGGAAATGACTATGTTAACCTTGTTACTACAAAAATGACAAAAGCATAACTTGGACTAAAACATGGAAAAAAATCAAAGCAAGCGTTCGATACGACGTTACACGGGATTAAGAATGTCTTACGGCTTCGTTGATTCTTAAAATACTTAAATGTTGGATTTATATGAAGAGTTATTTTCTCAGTAAATTAAATTTAATTACTATTAGTTTTAAACTCGCACATAATTCAATGAAAATATTTAATTTATAAACTATAAAAAATAATTAACATAATGCCATTTATTAATATTTTATAATTTTTAAATACAAAGTAATAATCAATTTTATAATATTTTGAAAATTTTTACTTTCTTAAACTATTTAAATTCGGTGGATATATATATATATACACACATATAGAATTGTCCAAGAAATTATATAATTAAACTCTCAAAATGAAAAGAAATGCAGCAAAATCAAATTAATTTTTTAAAAAATATTTGGAGAAAGATAATTAAACATTGATTAAAAAAAATTAGAGAAAGGTAAAAACATTAATAAATAAAATAAAACAAAACAATATAAATAAAATGCTTTCAATGTAAATCTTCAAAAATAAAATTAATATGTGAACACAAAGTTATATTTGTGATACTATATACATGAAATAATTAAAATGCATGGTTCATTATAATTATATTAAAATTTAAATTAAATTAAATCTAGAATAATTAAATATATGATTTGTGATAATTATTTAAGATAATTCATTTGTCAAAAAGATAGGCCATCATGTCATACAATTGCTTTTTATGCCAAAAACCTTGGCTTTTATATATTTATACAAGATATGTATATATATATATATATGCTATTAAGTAAATTAAGAAAATTATTCAATTCTTAAATCGTTAAATATGAACTTAACATAGAGAAAAGTAGTAAAAATTGATTGTGCCTCTTCAAAATAGTATAGATTTCTGCTGTCCATTTTTATTTTTTTATTTTAAATATTTATATTTAATATTTGTGTCGAATAGATATTGAAGAATGAATATAGAGAATGATGCTTCAAATATGTGAAAAATTAAAAAAAATTAAATATAATTATATTTGATACGTATCTGTATTTGTCTATCATCTTAAAGTACTGATAACATAGTAAGAGATAGAAGCAACTTTTCTGTAAAAATATACATAATATTTTTACTCAATATTTTAAAAATAATAAAAAATTACTAACTATGACAGTTAATACAATTTTAGTATCATTATAAATAATATATTAATTTTAAAGAATCTATACTCTAAAAACACTTACTAACAAAACCCTATATATACATATTCTTGTTCTTCAAAATCATATATAGTTGACAAATTAAAATAGGACGATCATCTAATCTTGGTTTTTAGTTTAATAGTTTGGATAGTGGTGTTCTTGTTCTCCCACTCTAACTTTTCTAACAACGTGTCGATAGGTATCGACGAAGGTTGCGACTTCCCTGACATCGATGCTCCATGGACAAATTTCACAATAATTTGCAATAATTAAGATTTTGAAGAATAAGGAGGAGGCAAGAAGATCAACCCCATTTCTTATACTCCCCAAGTAAATAAAAAATAGTGGCATGACTATGAAAAAATATATTTAATTTTCATTTTTTATTTTTTTTTTTGCTTATATATATAATTAAACAATGACAGGTCTTATTAGAGAGCTAGGTTTCATTATTTTTTGAAAAAATAAAGAAACAAATTAAAGATGTATCTCATTTCATCTGCTTATAGTTAAAAGATGGATCCAATTAATAAATGCCTACAGTCTCATGTTAAAAATTATTAAATATTAATTATCATTTTAGTTTTTTGTATTAAATATATCATTTTTATTAAAATTCAAAAAATAATAAATTAACTATATATATGCATTTATATTTTTATAAATATCATTTTAACAGTAAGTATCTTTAAGATATTTTTTTCCAAAAATAACTATGCACTTTGAAATATTCCAGGTAGTTAGCTAGCCGGTTGGCATGTGGCATTTATTATTATTTATTCAGCTTGCCAAATATGTTGCACCCAAAAGAAAAGCTTATCAATCTATTTTACTAGAAGTTTAAGGCAACGCAGGACCTAAATTATGGATTGGCTTTGGACAGCAACAATATATCTGGCAATCTTTTTTTTTTGGGTGTTATTCGTCGAACGTGAGCCCTCTGTATGGCCTCTAGAGCTACTTTACAGGTATCCTCGTACTGTCCGCACGGTCTAAGATTTGTCCGTTGTCTGCTCTCCCACTAATAGATATGACAAATTACAAATTCCCATCCGTTTGATTAGGTAGCATTTTACCTTTCAGTTCACTCAGCGGATTAGGTTAGCTTCTATCCCACCCATCCAAAGTTGAAACTGGCCAGCGCCTGCGCTCGTGTCGATTACGAAAGCAGATGCCGTGGGAGAGGCTTTTACAACTGTTATAGGAATTGGGCCTCGCTTGTTTGGTGTTTTGCCCCATTTTGTACCCAAAGGAAAAAGAGGTACGAGACCAGATTTATGAAAAGCCACAGCCACCAGAACCTGGGTTTAAAAACTATAAATGATGGCTTTGACCTCGTGTTTGAGTGCATTTTTTTTATACTAAAATATCATAATTTTAAGATAAAAAAACTTAAAAAGAGATTATAAAAAATAAAATTTAATTTTTATATTTATTAAATTTTACTGTTTAAAAATTATCGCATAAATCAATTAAATTAAATTTAAATTTATTTCATTTCTTATATGTATGGGACAATCTATCTTGGACTGCTGAAACGCTTGCAGCAAAGAGCTGGTTAGGCGCCCCGGTTTCATTTATGCAGCTGTGATAACTTACTGCCTGGCTATACTAAAGCCAGCCAGCTCGGCCAGCCGCAAGGTTGTGAAATTGGCAAGTCAAGAGTTCAGAGGGTTAAATTATCATGCAAATACAACAATAAATTAAACAACCATAAACCTGAACAGTCTCTGTCACATTTCGGCTTGCTAATTATAAGAGATAATGGGTTAAGAATTAATCAATTTAGGTTGCAGTTTTATCCACAACGGTAATTTGCAGCAAGAAAATACTATGGTAACAACAGTTCTACACAATGATCTTGCCAATTTTGAATTATTATTTCAGAAAGCTGTTTCATGGATATGTAATCTGTCACAAAATCCTCCCTTCGTATCTCTCTTAAATTAAGATACAGCAGAGTTCCCTTTTAAACAAAGGAAAAAAAAATACAGTCGCCCAATTACGCAAAAGTTTTAAGTATTTATTCGCAAAAAGATGCAAGTTCTTTTCTCTTGTCAATTCAAAATTGATAAGCATGCTACTCCAGCATGCAAAGAATACGAGACTCACCTATAAACTACAGTAGTCTGTAATACTTTATGCGGCAACAGACTGCCTTTCATCGAAATCATCAAGGTTAAGAGCCTCCAGCAACTTTGGCCACGATTCAGGGATGCCTCCTGGCAAATCGAATTCCATCAACTTTCCTTGATTGCGGTAGTGGTCCTCCAGAGGCTGACTCTGTGAACACAATTGAATACCATCTCATGGTAAGTAGTGAAAGAAGAAAGCAAATCAGTGGTAAGAGAATCTGAAAATGCAAATTTGCATTATATGCACACCATATGAGCAAATAGATTCTCACCCTATCACCAAAACAAAGGTTAATTTAAGGCATGAGCATAAGAAGAACCCCTGAACTAAATTAAATAATCATCCAAATCCATATCATTTAATTGCAATTAATTGACACCTCAAACATTTATTATCATCTATTTGAGCCCTCAAACATCTATTTTCACCCAATTGAGCCATCCATTGGACGAAAATTGATGATGCCTTCCACCAATTTTCATCCAAGTAGGGGCTCAATAAGGTGAAAATATGCATTTAAGGACTTAATTTATTGCAGTCAAACGATTGAGGCTTCGACGATTATCTAGTCTTAGTTTAGAGGCTTGTTTATATTTAAGCCTTAATTTAACTTCTTCACAAATAAATAAAGTGCTGATAAAAATTTACCAGAAAAGAATTTGCAATTCTACTGCTGTGGAGGTGTGTTACACATAACAAAAGCAAATTTCCAGGGTTGTAGGAGAGCAAGAATCTCATTCTAAGTTCTAGCTATATCATTTGGCATGTACTTTCAAGAAACTTCTTTCATATTCGATAAACATTTACATGAAGCAGGAATAAAAAAGAACCGATACCTTTTCTTTGTATATTCGGAGTCTCTCTTTCACCACTTCTTCCGTGTCATCTGATCTAGTTACAAGCTTTGACATACAACTTGAGGGAGGAAGAAGGGGAGCCATACTAATTCCAGGGCTCCCATTCTGACCCTTCATATTGATTGAAGCCACATTGAAATTTTTCCCGCACTGACCGCAAATTCTTCTACCAAGACATTTCTCAATCAAGACACTCTCCGGAAGCCTCAAATTCACCACTAAATCGATGTCTGTTACACCTTCCAATATTTCCTAAAAAACATAAATTATTCAAGGCAGATAAGACTAAGCTCACAAACAGAAATCGGGACAAACTAGTAGAATTTAAATTCTTACCGCTTGATTTATAGTTCGAGGAAAACCATCAAGAATAAATCCTGATTCACCTTTAGCTTCCGCAGCTTCAAGTCGTTTTGATAATAAACTTATTATAAGTTCATCCGAAACCAATTTTCCTTGGTTCACAATTTCCGCTAACTGTAGCCAAGCAGTGGAGTAACAATTTTATCAGGAACAAATACTATAACAAACTCTTAAAATTCACTCATTAATTTCATAAATTCGTATGGGAATTGACAGATCTCAGGGGGGAAATTACATAAAGAACGGATTTTAAACAGATCTAGAAAGTTAATAAGAAGGGGAAAAGATACGAACTTGCTTGGAGATTGGTCCAGAGGAGGCGAGTTCTTCGCGGACTAGATCGCCGGTTGCGATGTGAGGGACGCCGAGTAGATTCGAGAGGCGGCTGGCGTAGGTTCCTTTACCGACGCCTGGAGATCCAAGAAACACCCATTGCACGTTCCTCTCGCTCGGATCTCGGCGCGTGATTCTGTAGTTTCCGAAGGGAGAGGTCACGTGTGAATTGGATTCCGCAGCGGCGGCCGAAGCAGAATATAAGCATCTCCTTATGTGACAGAAAGCCGAGGGTTTAGAGAAGCGACTGATAGCCGCCATCGAATGGATCACAGAGCAATAGGTTCACTGAGCTCGCGAGCTGGGTTTAGACTTTAGACAGAGTACTGTTCCTCGTCCTCGAAACCCTAATTTTCCAATTTCGAGAATGTTAAAAAAAAAAAGTTTGCACTTCTGCTGATGTGGCATATAAATGGTAATAGGTAATCTCTTGCCACGTGTTGGTGCCATCTACTACAAACAAATTCCAACGGTTACAGTTTAATACGCAACTTTTCTCCCTCCAGTGAATACAGTTTGTACATCGAAGGCTACCAGCAATACTTTGAAGTTTTTTTTTTTTTTTTTAATGATTAGTACGGACAATCTACGTATCTATTTTATATTTATTTTATTATATTATAATATTTGATATTTATATAAATTTGGTGTACAGTAAAGTTTTTTTTTTTCTAATTTATAAGATTATTTTCATTAAAGCAATATTGGAAGACTGTAATGCGAGAAATTACAAATTAGATAAATATGCTGACAGAAGAAACGAAGAGATGGTGAGTGAGAGGTAGGGAATAAAGCAAGTACTGATAGCGATGGAATTGGTAAGAGTTATTGAGAAATTAGAGAAAAAGAAAAGAAAAAGAAAGAACTGATCAAATGTTACCCAGGAGGAGTAGAGATATTATTATGGGAGAAAGGAAAGAGATAATGCGGGTACTGATATGATGAAAATTGGGGATATTTGGTGGATTAAAAAAATGACAGATCAAACGACTGCCTATGAGAAGAAATAATAGATCATCAAGGGATAAGGAGAGAGAGAGAGAGAGAGAGAGAGAGAGAGAGAGAGAGAGAGAAAGCAAACAGTTAGGGGTTCAGACTTTTGGGTATCTCAGGCTTCGCGATGAAGGAAAAAAAATTGGAAAAAAACAAATAGAGGTATTAGTAACTAGAAAGATCAAAACTCGACCTACCAACGCAGATATGTTTACCAGCTGCTTAGGGTCGGTAAATGTTCAAATTTATATAAAAATGGGGTTTAGTTTTGAGGGTTTGTTTTTTTTCTATAAATTTATGCTATTGAAATTTTTAGAGTAAGTTTTAATTTGATAATTGATCCATGTTTGATTCTTTAAAATAATTTTAACTGCTTGAAATCAGTTCTCCTATTTGACATTTTGATGGTTTATTAGTCATATGATGATATATGAGGCATCCTGCTGAAATTCTATCTATGATTCAGAAAGCAATACAATTTTAGGTTTTATTTTTTTTATCGAAACTTTAAAATAGTGTTTGTTTTGTCAACTTTTTTTTTCTTGATTTAGCAAAACTGGACTCTAAAAACCATGAAGAATTAGAAACCTAAAAAGACAAGTACAGTCTTCATATGAAAAGAGCTTATCAATGAAGCTTGGGAAAATCGTCTGCATCACCTGCAAATTTGTGTCAACCTTGGTCTACAAATGATTGCAAGATCTAATGTAGTGCAGTATTTACTTTCGTATCATGACCCAAGTTACTTTGTTTTACGCTACGTGATTTATCTCTATTAAATATTTGTTGTTTAAAATAGGAGATATACAGGTTTTGGCAGACAAGTTTTTCGTTTTAGTCAAAAAAGCTATTGGTCTTTGGAAATTCAGTTATATGCATTTAAAATGCCACAGGTTGAAGCTTATTTATTTATTTTTTCTTTCTATTCATGCTGCAAGCCTACTCTGAAAGATTCATTTTTAGGTGACCAATACGTTTATTGTATTGATAAATTTGTCTTGATAATAAGATACTTATCATCTTAATCTCTATGCAGCTTTTAATCCAGTTTTGGTGGGAGGGTTTTATCCTTTAGAACACATGAACTTTGCAACGTTATTGTTGAGCTGTAGCCTTTTTATGCGGATGGGTATATCAAGAACATTATTATCAACTAATTGGTATCATTATTGTTATTATCAATAATTAAAACGATATTCATAAACGAAAAAAATATATATACAGAAATAGTTTAAGCAAAAGGCAGCAAGAAGTAAATGAAGTTGACATTTTTTTTTCTTTGCAGGAGGGAACTTTTACTTACGTCTATATGACAGTAGCGGCAAGTTTCTTTGTACGTGAATATCCTAATTCAAATGGTCAATTGCTCGATACAATCTTTTAAAGGTATCTTCGATGCATTGCTTAATTTCATAGTTTAGAAATGCTTCTTCCATGATTTGGCAGATTAGAGGGTCTAACTTAAAATTTTTATCTCTCAACTTCTCTTATTTATTTTTTTTTTTGTAATCAGACTATTCAAAATTAAAACAAAAAATCATACAACTTTAAATTCTGTTTTAATCCCTAAAATTACAGTGTTGCAAAAGCAGATGGTTTTTTGCAAACCATTTTAATTTCCGTGAAAAATACCATACAAGTGATTTTGTCCTTTTAGCTATTTGTTTAAAGAGAATAGAAATGATAATTTGATTAATTTGAATTTAAAAATTAAAAATTTTTTAAACGTATATAATACCATTGCCTTTACTTTTATATGCAAAAATCTATACTCAATTTAAAATTTAAAAACTTGCAAGACTTAAAAGCTAAAATTTCAATTAATCCCATATGAAATCATATATATCCGTAACATCGTACGAATATAATATTAATTTATATAAATTTTAAAATATTTATATATTTATATAATATCGTATTTTTTTTTTCGTGTCAAGCATTTCATTACAATTTACGCTTTTTATGAATCATTTCTGAGATCTCCAAGCTAGTCTTCTGGCGTACGCCAACAGGTGCACTGCAAAATTGTTAGCTTTGGGATGAAGTTTAAAATTTTACTTGAATCTTTCTAACCCTTCTCTCCGTTTGGCATACGTTACTAGAAAACGAAAGGTATTTGGATGGGATACTGCAGAGATTCTTGCCTTCTTCGGATGTATTTTGAATATTTTTAATTTTCTGATCATTAACTTTTAATTTTATTAAATTATATAATTAAATTTTTATTTTTAATAAATTAAATTATTTATATTAATTGTATTAAGTATTATTAATTAAACATTGATTCGAAATGCATAAATATATATTTATCAAATATTCTCTTGATAAAATGTAAAAATAAGTTATATATGTAAGTTAAGTCAATTTTTCAGTTACAATTATTTAATGAAATTAGCTAAAATTAATTTATTAATAATAAAAATTTAAATATATAATTTGATAAAATTAAAAATTTAATGACTTAAAATATAAATTACCAAATAAATCATTTGATTCTTGACCTTTTTGCATTTGTTTCCATATCTTCTTATTTATGAAGTGATTAATTTGTAGTTGAGCCCAATTAATTAATATAATCTCAAAATCACATTTAATAAGTTTATATATAAATTTTAATATTTATATTTTTTTTATTTTCGTATTACAATTTTTTTAAAAAAAATTATAAAATAATAATCTAAAAAACTTTAATTAATTCATCAATTTATTTATAAAATAATATGAATTAAATTTATTAAACTAAATAAATAACCCGATGCTCGAATATATTAACGGACTTCAAAGGGCCGTAAAATAGTTTATCAGAGGCGGTTGGAATATGAACTTTTTCTTCTAAGATGGAACAACAACGTTTGGCAAGCACCCATATTCTCAAGTCTCAACTGCATATGCTTTCAGTCACAACTCAGAAGCCCTAACTCTTGCATTTCGTCATTTCGTCATTTCCCAATTTCCCTACTTTTAGTTGAGATCATCTTCCCTCCACATTCCATCTCCATGGCGGACAGGAAGAAGCGCCGCCGAGCCGACTCTGACTCGGATTCAGCATCCCAGCCTTTCAAGCACCTTCTCAAATCCGATGACCAGATCCTCCAAATACTCAAATCCGTCACCTCCTCTTCTTCCTCTTCCACTTCGAAAACCTTAACCCTAGCCGACCTCTCCCTCTCCTCCACGTGTCGGGAAGTATCGGACCTTTCGCTTTCCTCTGTCCAATCCGCCATCGAATCCCTCGTTCTCCAGCTCACTCACCAAATCCTCTCCGGCCAAGGCTTCTCCTTCACCGTCCCTTCCCGCTCTGCCTCCAACCAACTCTACGTCCCCGAGCTTGACCGCATCGTCTTAAAAGACAAATCCACCGTCCGCCCTTTCTCCCACATCTCCTCCGTACGCAAAACCACAATAACCGCCAAAATCCTCTCTCTAATCCACCAACTCTGTCTCAAAAACATCCACGTCACCAAGCGTGACCTTTTTTACACAGACGTTAAACTCTTCCAAGACCAGATTCAATCCGACGCCGTTCTAGACGATGTTTCCTGTATGCTCGGCTGCACTCGGTCCAGTCTCAACGTAATCGCTGCGGAAAAAGGAGTGGTCGTTGGAAGACTTATCTTTAGCGACAACGGAGATATGATTGATTGTACTAAAATGGGAATGGGAGGAAAAGCAATTCCTCCAAACATTGATCGAGTTGGAGATATGCAAAGCGATGCATTGTTCATTCTGTTGGTGGAAAAAGATGCAGCCTATATTAGATTAGCTGAAGATAGGTTTTACAATCGGTTTCCTTGTATAATTGTTACCGCAAAAGGGCAGCCGGATGTGGCAACAAGGTTATTTTTGAGGAAAATGAAGACGGAGTTGAAGCTTCCGGTGTTGGCATTGGTGGATAGTGATCCTTATGGATTAAAAATATTGTCTGTGTACGGGTGTGGATCGAAGAACATGTCTTATGACAGTGCGAATTTGACTACCCCAGATATCAAGTGGTTGGGGATTAGGCCAAGTGATTTGGATAAGTACAAGATACCGGAGCAATGTAGGTTGCCAATGACAGAACAGGATATTAAGACTGGGAAAGATTTACTGGAGGAGGATTTTGTGAAGAAGAACCCTGGTTGGGTTGAGGAATTGAATTTGATGGTGAAGACTAAGCAGAAGGCGGAGATTCAGGCATTGAGTTCGTTTGGGTTTCAATACTTGTCCGAGGTTTATTTACCATTGAAGTTGCAGCAGCAGGACTGGCTTTGAGGCTTTGAGCAGTGAGTGTAAGAATGTGGAATTTGTTGTTTAATGTTTATGTAGGAGAACTTGCAAATTTGCTTAATGTTTACCTCCTTAATGATAGCAATCTTTGGATTTAATGTGTTAACGATGTTTTACTTTCAATTGTTCGTCAATTTGCGTGGATAATAAGTAGTATTCACAATTTCTATATGCAGGAAAAGCTTACAGTTTGTAAGAAATTATATGCATTTGAAAGCCTTGATCACTCTACATTTTAGGTTTAGGACTATAGGTTAACCCGCAGCAAGTATCAATGTCCTGTTTGATACAACTTGTTTTGTTTCTCAGTTATCTTTCTCAAGAAGACACTTGTTAATATGGTTGAAAATGCTTAGTAAAATCTTTTTTTTTTTGGTGTGTGTAAAGCTTGGGAGGAAGAAAATATACAACTGAACTGATACATACATGAGAAATAGAGTAGTCTGTAGGAAGTAGGAACAAATGAAATAACCTCTTTTTATTTCATTACATTTTGAGTTAAATGTGGTCGTACAACTTCTGTATGGTTGGCCTCGACTCTAATCTTAGCACTTACAAAGTTACACTCTCTTATTCTCTTTTATATCTATTTAAAAAATTATTGTATAAAAAATAATGCAAAAAATTGAGGTTAACACATAATGATATCACTTTCTAATAACATTTGCCCTTCTCTGGAGCCATTGATTCAATGATTTCCTTGTAACCGTTAACCTTTCCAGAACCACAGGTCTCCTGGTAGAAGATAAGGGCTTTGATGATAAATTGTTCCTTCCATCTGTTTCTAATAAAACTGCATTTGCATCAATAGGAGTCTGCAAATCTACCCATCTATTCTTTTTAACTTGAGGTTCAACCAATAGAACTTCAAGCCCCAATTCACTCTGTAGAAGCTTCATTACTGCATGTTTCACCGCAGATATCACCTTGGCTGCATCCTCATGCCTTTCACCGATTCCTAAGATTATCAACATATCATCTTTTACAGAATGTCCTGCAATAGAAATTTAGTGAAACAATCAATATATGACCTCAAAATACCATCTTAATTGTGGATTTAGCTTTATGTGATTCAACTTATCACAAAGTTTAGATGTCAGATGCATTAATATTTGTGGTGTTAGCCTAGCTGATAGAAAAGATATATAATATTTTAACCATTGGTGAAAGCAAGTTAGTGAAGATTTTTTGTACCTTGGACATAGTTCTCTTTGATCATTCGCAAAACAGCAAGAACAACTATCCGAGCTTCAACCTGTCAGTAGATACACAAAATCTTATGAGAGATCAGATCTCAGGAGCGTACAAACTCATTAAAAAGATCACCTTGAAGATTCAGGGCCTCTAAACTGTATAATAAAACTATTATTTCAATCAAGCAAGCAATTTATATAGAAAAGGCATAATATTGTATTCGGTTTTATACCTTAAGAACATTTGTAATGAGGTACCTCTACTTCTAACATGTGCAATCATACTTTTGTAAGCCCGCGAAGGATGATATATATACCACATTGCTCATTTTAAAAGTAAAAGTAGCACATTAAAGAATTTCTTGAAGCATGGGGACCAATATGATATTATTTCTATTTTAAAAAAATCTACATCAATGATGCTTCAATTTGCATTAGCAAGGATCAATCATGCCTTTGTAAGCCCACGAAGGTCAATTGCTGGGCTTTCTACCGTACTCATCTGTAGGTGCACTGCAACCTTTTCAAGCAGTAGACTGTGAGGTCTCTCCGGATCAGTTCTTTTGCAGGAACTTAACCCTTCTTGTTTCTGGTTATTTCCTTTTATTACTCCTTCACACCATTCTTCAATGAGTTCCTTGAGATAAAAATCATTGGATTTGTACCTGCAGTGGATACCCGTTAAAGACTGACTCTTATCATTGGTTTGCTATGTTACTTGGACATAGGTGTGTCGCACATAGATATGCTTAATTTTTTTAAGATTTTCATGTATTTGAAGGGTTCTTAGAGAATCATATCCCCATACCCATGTTTGAATATATGTTGAACATAAGTATTTCAAGAAAAATAGAGGGTTGGAGCAACATAGTTGGTTTGCATAGCTATATTGGCATAGCAACGATGAATAGTGCTAATGAATGAAGTACCCTGTTGCTCCGAACCTCCATTTTTCTCTAAGTATTTATGTTCAACACCCATGTTCGATGCATATCAGGACATGGGTATAATACATGAAAATCTTGGAAAAAAAAATATTTAACATGCCTGTCTGGATCCCACACACCTGAATACGACAAACAGGTTTATAGAAAATGCTAACATACCCTGCTTTCCGCATATCCTGATATATAGCCAGGCACTGCTGTACTTCGTGCAAAGACCCGTATTTGCTACGGGCTCTTAAAAGTGTGTTATACGTTACCTGTAAAAACTGTATTACAAATAATCCAAAACTGCCTATTCCCATGTTTCTTTATTTAGCATCATAAAAGAATGGTTTTAGTGCTTGAAACATGAAAAAAGAATTCTAGCATTTTGCTGAAATCTTCTTCGATGCAGCCCTTTACAGTGATATACAAGGTGAACTCTTATGTCCATACTTAGCCAGATTCGCACTTAGGCATGCTTTCAATGTTTTTAATTTGTAAGAACTGAAGAACAGAAGGGCATAATTTTCAAATCACTTACCAAATTAGGATGTACACTATATCTCTTCATTTCTTCAAATAATGAAAAAGCTAACTTCAGCCTTTTGCTTCCCACACAAACCTATGATGCAACATAGGATGACGTATCAACATTCAACACCAACCAACCAATTTGAGTTTATGTAACCGAAAAAAGCATCCAAAGCATCTGGGGCAGCAATTATAGAACAACTAAGTTTATTACAATGGCAAAAGCTTTGCACCTTGATTGCCATTGTGTATGCAATGACATCGGGTTTAATTCCTGTCACACGCATAGATTTCAAGATCTGCACTGAAAAGAAAAAAAATAATCATCGTCGGAGAAAGCAAGTAGTTGCATAGAATTTTTGCCTACAGAAATACTGGACTGGGGCCAACCTCAGGAAAGGAAAAAAAAAAAAAAGGAAAATACAGCTACATGGATGGACGCTGATGTATTTTAAGTATAACTGTTGCCAACATATTTATTACTAGGTAAAATTTGAGCCATTTGAGAACATAATGGAATTTAAGCCAAAGCCATTAACCAATGCTCAAGTAATTGTGGCCTGACAAACTACAAATCTACAAAGTTTTGTCTGGATCCTACAAGACACACCTGAAGCAATAGTGTACTAATGTTTGAGAAACAACATAAAATGGAAGAGCAAAATAAGATAAATTCCTATATGAAAAGGATATGTAACCTGAATTGCACCTTCTACATTGCCTGAACCTCCACGTATACCAATCAAAATTGACCAGCTTAAATGATTAGGTGAAAGGCCAAGAGACTTCATCTCATCCATTAAAGCTTTCGCACGATAGTAGTCAGTACCGCAGGCCTTCATTAAAATATTATACGTTGCTGTAGTAGGTGTGAAAGAAAACTTCTTCACAAAACTTGGATGATTTGAATTAGCTTCGTGGTTCAATGCAGTAGGAACAGAAGTTCTGTTGTTTAGTTGCTTTGTACTTAATATACTATCTATGTTGCCCTCCTGGCCTCCGGTCCAGGAGCTGAAAAGTCGAAAAGCCCGGTCATACTGGCTAGCTTCAACGCAAGCATGTAGAAGAATGTTGCAACATTGTGAATTAGGTTCAGATCCAGTGAGAATCATCTCTTCGAATAATTGAAATGCTAGCACAACTAGACCTGCATTGCTGCATGCATTGATCAATGATGACCATGTAACCATATTAGGGGCAACCCCAGCTGATAGCATATCTTCTTTAATTTTCAGTGCCATCTGCCACAACCTTGCATCTGTGAAGGCCTAAAAAGTTTTATGCGTACATTATTAAGAGAAGCATATATCATAAAGCATTCATTGAACAGGTTATGGAAATTGAAATTGTTTCTTGTACAGTGCAGCACAATGTTACCCGGACTCGGGTGAATATTGGATACAGGTATGTGTTCGGCACAGGTATATGCAATTTTTTTTTTAAGTTTTTCCATATATTTGGAAGATCATACCCCATACCCATGTCCCAATATGTGTCAAACACAGATAATTTAAAGAAAATGAAGAGTCCATGCAACATAGGTGCAATGAGAAATACCTTAATGATCGTGCAGTAAGTATAGACATCCAACTTCAACACTCCTGTTGACTCCAGATGCTTTACTTCAGTGTAAATGTCTTGGGCCAAATCAACTCTGTGAGCAAGACAGCACGCCTTTAAAAGAATGTTATAAGATGCCATATCTGCTGTGACACCAAGATTCTGAACAAAGGAACAAAATTTAGTACATTATCTTGCTAACAGGAATGCAGCATAAAGCTTCATGTGCTGTAATTCTGTGGAATGTTTAAATGGAAAAAGTTTATCTCCACCACAAGCTTGATACTAGATCCCCAAAAACTGTGTATTCAGATTTGAATATGAGTATTAGATACACATATGTATTCTACACAGGTATGTTAATTTTTTTTTTTTAAGTTTTTCCATATATTTAGAAGGTCCTTGAAGGATCATCGATATCTGAATATATTCAGACACAAGCAGAGGTCATAGATACTTTAAGAAAAATGAAAAGTCAGACCTACATATATCAGAAATACAGGACTTTAGACATCCCTGCTTTCCATTAAAATATATATTTATATGTATCTTCTGTAAAACAAATGACATTGAGAAGTATTCGAGCCAAGCATCAGAATTTTGAGAAATCAGCTAGTCAATTACTGAGAAGTTGGAAATTTCAAAATACCCTCTCTTCAGAGTTTACTTAGAATGCTTGGTACTGTACATGAAAAAGAAATAATGGAGAAAATAAATACAATAAAATGAAAAACAGAAAGATTCACCATAGAAGAAAAGAGAAGGAGATGGGCATTACTTGCATGTCCTTGTAAACATCTAATGTGTATCCCAGATCATGAGCATTAACATTCATGAGACTGTTGAATACATATATATTTGGAGTGACCCTTCGATTGACCAAGTCCTTCTGCAAAATTCATGCAAAAAAGTAAGCCACAAATCTCATTGGAAGATCAAAAATTTAGAAATGTGACAAAACAGGGGATGGTATTGCATGTAAAGGCATTGAAATCTGATGAGATGATGATCAAACTGTCCATACTTCATACATATTGGATTTAGCAGGTTACTATCACTTGAGTTGTTCCGATTCTTCATTTTTTTCTGAAGTATTCATGTCTGACACTCGTATTTAATGCATATTCAAACATGCGTATGGAGATATGGTCATACAAGAATCCTCCAAATACATGAAAAACTTAAAAAAAATTTGAACATACTAATATTGGATGCATACCAATATTCGACACTCACACCAAATCCGAGTAACATAAACTATTGCATTAGCAGCAATACTGGTGGAGGGTCGTTAGAATCTTTCTGTTGGCCTTAAGGTAGAAAACACAACCAAATGAAACACCTAACAAGAAAATTCCATAGAATTTCAGAAGGCAGGTGAGCAAAATTACCTGGTAAATATTTCTAGATTTCATGTAGTCACCACAGAGACCACAAGCGTCAATTACTGCACGGTATAGATACATATTAGGACCACTCAAGTTCTTCTTGGAAGCTTCATATGCTGTCAATGCAGATGCCAAGTCCCTCTTCTTTCCAAACTCACATATAATGCTACAGAATAATATATGAGCGTGTGGCAGGAGGTAAGCATACCTACAAAGCAAAACATTCCAAAAATTAGCACTAGCCAATCCTCGAAGTTAAAAAAAGGAAAAAGTTAATCTTTGATATTATTGAAGCTGCACTTAAGAAATGTTTTTACCAAGTTTGATGATAAATTTGAGACCTACAAGGAACAAACAAAAAGTAAGCAAAAACTCGTACCTTATTGCCAAATTTGGTTTTCTTTTATGAACACAGATTTTTACAATGTAAGATGGATTCACCAGTTCCTTGATTGTGAATTGAAAACCTGAATCAAGAAAACATCCGTTAAGCAAAGCAAGGAACCTCTTAAAAAATAAAGTAACTGTATAAACCTATGTTTATGGTGCTTCGAACCTTCATATTTCTTTAAGTATTCGTGTATGATATCCATGTCAGACGTATTTTCAGATATGAGTATGGAGATATGATCCTTCATAGATCTTCCAAATATAAAAGAAAACTTACAAAAATTTAACATACTCTTTTCGGATACACATTTGTATCCGATATTCAAGTCCGAATCCAAATAACATAGATATACATAGCTAAACTCTTCCAAAACTCATACAAACAGGCACTAGTATCTAGTATAATCAACTTTAATTTACATAGAAATAAATTCAGTTTCATAAAGTTATGAAGTAACACATATAACTTGCCAAAAAGTATGCTACTGTTAAGTGGCGCAGCTGCTGAGAGCCTGTCTAATATTATACCAAGAAGCGAAATTCTACATGTAATTTGTTTTTGCTTCCGGAAGTAAAAAGTATATTTTTGATGCAAAAACAAATAGTATTTCTCAAAAAAAAAAAAAAGAGAAAATTAAAGCAGCAATTTTGTTGGACACGTAAAAGATTTTAACTATTATCATAAAATCAATGCTTTATATAATCGTTTGTTCGTCTAAGGAATTATGATATGATTTGCTTTTGCCTAGTAATGAGAATAAAGCAGCAAATGCACCATTGATTACCTCTTAGAGCCTCCAACAAATCAACAGCTTCTTCCACTTCACCAGAACCCAAAATCCTTTGAAACCCCCTCTTGAACAAATCCAAACCAAACCTATTAATCAACTTCAGAGGAGCAACCCCAAGCTTCTCAAATTTTTTCAACACCTTAACAATACTTTTGATTTTCCCTTCTTGAACACTCAAAGCAACCCCTTTGGAAACACGCTCAACACTCAACATAGAAGCGAAACGCGAGGCATTAACACCCGAAGCAACCACCATCTCCACCGTCATTGCAAAGTCCTCGAGACGGCCATCTTCCGCCAGCTTGGAAGCAAGGTCGGCGTAGTACGTGAGCGGGGAGTTGCGGCGGGAAGTGGGGTTCCATCGGACGGTGGAGGAGAGGAGATGGTGAGGTTGCTGATGAGAATGGACGGTGGGGATTGAAGGAGAGATGGGTTGATGTTGTTTCTTGGATGAAGAAAGCTCGTGGAGAGAAGAGCTGGTTTTCTTGGGTTTTGAAGCTTGGTGGTGGCGATGGTGGAGAATGGTTGGAGCTGTTGGAGGGGTAGAAATAGAGGAACAGCCAAGGATGATGACAAAGTCTTTCATTCTTAGCTAAAGAAGTAAAGTCTGGGTTGTGCTGGATTCACTTTGCTGTTCTTCTTCCATGGATATTTCTTGCTGCGGATTGAATTTGAAAGGCAGGGATTTTCAATCGTCAGTGAACGTTTATTAGCCAATTGTTTTGTGTTTTTTCCAAAATAACAACACTAAAACAAACAAAGTAAAAATTTTTGGGATATTCCTCCCCTTTCTCTTTCGTCTTTATCTTTCACCTGGGAAAAGGATAGATTAAATATAAAAAAATAACTTAGAATTCGAACATTCTTTAAAAAAATTGAATTATCAAATTGAATTTAATTAAAAAATAATATTTAAATTTTATTTATAAAATATAAAATATTTAAATATAAATATTTAAACTTGAATCCAACCAATCAAAAAAAGTAAAAACCCTAACAATTATTGGAAAATAGGGCCAATGGGGGATGGGTCTTGAAGCTCAATGTTGGAGTATGGAACTTTATATGGGCGAAAGTCGGCCAAGCTCATATGTCTTAAAAGGTCCAAAGCCCTGGACACCAAAAATCAATTATTCCGAATAAAAAATCGGATCAATCAGAAATTAAAAAAAAAAACACAAAGATTTAGGTTCAATTGTGAGAAAGAGAGAGAGAGAAGCTTCTAGTTCATTGATGCTGATAAGAGATGCCGCCGAAGCAAGCTCCAAAAACAGAGTTAGCGAAGAAGCAGAAGATCGTAGAGGACAAGACCTTCGGTCTGAAAAACAAGAATAAGAGCAAAAATGTTCAAAAATATGTCCAAAGTCTTAAGCAATCCGTACAACCCAAACCGGACCCTAGTAAAGTCGCTCAAAAGGTGCGGATCCTCCCCCCGATTGCCCCCTTTCATTTTACATCTTCTGTTATAGATTTGAAAGATTATTTTTTTTATTGCTATTATTTTCTGTGATTTAGGAGAAAGAAAAGAAATTAGAATCTGAATTTAGAGATAAAAATAAACAAATTAGTTTGCTTTGCTATTTTTTTTAAACTAGCAGAAAAAGAAAGAGGAAGAGAAGGCCAAAGAGAAGGAACTCAATGAATTGTTCAAGATTGCTGTTACTCAGCCAAAAGTGCCTGTTGGTAATTTTCCCATCTTTTCGTCTTTGGCTTCGTAATGATTATCACTGGCTTAAGTTTTTGGATGGTGATTTTTTCTTTAGCATGTGTTTTCTATGTTACGTGGACTCTTTGGTTTTTTTTTTTTTTTTTCTAAAGTACTTGTATCTGAAACTTGTGTTCAACACATATTTCAACATGGTTACGGAAGTACGATCTTTTAAATATATGAAAAAAAAAAAACTTAGAAAAATTTGAGCATATCAATGTTGGGCACATATTTGTGCCAACAATCACTCCAAAATCCGCGTAACATAGTGTGTTTATATGAGTTGGGTTAGCGGGAATTCAAAGTATAGAACTAATAAATGGTTGCTTGAGCAGGTGTTGATCCCAAGTCAATATTATGTGAATTCTTTAAAGTGGGACAGTGTGCCAAAGGTTTTAAATGCAAGTTCTCACATGACCTGAATGTTCAGAGGAAAGGCGAAAAGATTGACATTTACAGTGATAAGCGCGACCAAGGTTAATTTCATATCAAATTTTATGTTGTTTAATTGTTATCTACTCAATTAGGCTTGAAATTTGAAGGTTGTTCTGATTTTATATGTTTGGTGGTTTCTTTCTTTAAGAAACAATGGAGGACTGGGATCAAGAAACTTTGGAGAAGGTCGTGGAGTCAAAGACAAAGGAATATCAGCAAAATAAGCCTACTGATATTGTAAGCTTTTGCTTTTGGTGCTTGCTCCTATATATGCTTTCAAAATGCATATTCTATTGAACTCTATACTTTGTTAAATGCAGATATTTGTTCATTTTAATGCAACAGTATAGTATAGTCAGAGATGTATTTTGTTATGTTATGAAGTGTTTGCATCTGTATGTCTATTATGAGATTCACCTAATGTGGAAATTATTAATTAGATGTGCAGCTGATAAAGAGGAAGAGGTTAAGTCATATGGCTATGAGGATGAAGTTGGTGTAAATTTTAGGGCTTAGTCATGTGATTTGAGTTATTTGTTGCACAATTTGTGCCTCTTAAACTATCTTTGAATTATCGTGCTTCGTACTGATTTGGATGTATGCGTAGGTTTGTAAATATTTCTTGGAAGCTGTGGAAAAGAAACAATATGGTTGGTTTTGGGTCTGCCCAAATGGTGGTAAAGATTGTCATTACAGGCACGCTCTTCCTCCAGGATATGTCCTAAAGTCTCAGATGAAGGCTCTATTAGAGGAAGAGAGTGAAAAAACACCAATTGAGGATGAGATTGAGAATCAAGTAATTATTAGATTCACTGCAATCAACCTGGCATCCTTTCTATTAGCATAGTTCGGTACTTTATTTTCATTAAGTGTTTAGGCTACCTAACTAATACATGTCTTTGCTGTAGCGTGCCAAATTAAAAACTTCAACTCCTATGACTCCCGAGTTATTTATGGAATGGAAGAAGAAGCAAATAGCAGAAAGAGATGAAAGTCTGGCTGCACAGAGGGCAGAAAGGGCAAAGAATGATCGCATGAGGTATGCCTTTCACTTTTTAATACAGATAGGGTGTGTGCGTGCATTTGTCTTATTTTCTTGAGATTCATTTGCTAAATTTGTTGTTTTTGTGCACCGTTGCAGTGGTCGTGAACTATTTATGTCAGATGCTAGTTTATTTGTGGATGATGCTGAGGCATATGAGAAATACCAAAGAGAGGAAGAATCTGATGTTCCAGAAAATAAGGTACTCCTTTTATAGGCATCTTCTAAGTTTTCCTTGAAGTACCTGTAAGCTTCATGAATCACTCTGGTGAATGAGATGTTGAAATGCTGTTAGTACTATTTACGATTCTGAATAGAAGTGTTAGATAGAGCATTGCATTTTTTAGGTTTCTTAAAAGAAAAAATTGCTTGTTATAGACTTGTAACAACAGTGTCTAAGTTTTAAGGTACATAAATTATTGTTCGTTGCTTTTCAAAAGGAAAATATGGCAACTTTCACCATGTTCCTTCGATAGAATCATGCCATCATTGCTCATATTTTTGATAATAAAACTAAAATAGACCTAATCCTAGGGCTTGGTGAGAGGAAACTTAGTAAAGACTGAAGTAAAAACTATTCTTGATACCGTCTGAGCTGCTCCTGCTCCTGAGGATCTTTATGTTTCCATATCTTGCCCTACCTTGATCCTAAGAGGGAGGAGGGATTGAAAGATGCAAGTCCCTGACTGTGGAATTGTCACATCTAACGTGTATTCTTCCTGGTTTAATGTCATCTTTGAGGAAAATTTTGGCCCCCCTTTTTAGTGCCTGATACTATGGCCATGCTTAGAATCGAATGCATGCAAATTATTTATGGTTTTGATGCACTAATATGCCGTGGGCATATTGATATGACATGGACTAGTTGATGCCAAATATTTGTTGTTTTACACGTATATCTTCAGGCCAATAATGATTCAGCTGCTGACGGACCAAGTACCTCAGCGACTTCTGCTCCTGATGCTGAAGCTCTCATAGATGATGATGACGACGACGACGACGACGACTACGACGATGATGAATTGGACTTTGATGAATTAAATGAACTAGAAGCAAGCTTAGCCAAAACGTCAATTCAAATTCAGGAGTCTAATGCTGAAGTTTAATTTCGAGGTGCAATCTTCGGTCCGCATGCATTTTAAAGTGTCTACTCTATGATCCTGCTGCAAATTACTCACCATCATGATTATACCTGTAGCTTAAGACTGCTGAGCTTGCTGTTTTCCTGGCTGAGTCGCAGTTTGACCTACAAGCGTAGTGCCATATGAGCTTATGGTGAAATTGCAAGTTGTATCCCATTTTTTATGCTGGGTTTCCCTCAATCTATACCAGAAAGAGTATTGTGAGTATGGTTGCGGTTTTCTTGTTCTTTTAAGCTTTGAAGCACTTGAGCGTATTTCTCTTTTGATGAATGAAGTCTTTTTTAAGTTTTTGTTATAACATGATTTACACTTGATCTCTCATGTGTTGCTTTCTGTTTCCATCGCTTTGGCATTGTTGTTGTCCGATCAGAGTTGCATAAATTTATGTATTCTGTTCTGTTTTCGTAGTTGAATGTCCGCTGCTCAAGAAAGCATCATGAACTTTGCTGCATGACAGGTGCTATTTGCCTGCCATCGAGTAGGCTCAGCCTCTACTGATAAAAACATTCTCAACTCAATGATGCGATGTCTTGGGTTACTTGTGGACAACATTTTAGGAAAATGAATAAATCTTGTTTTATTTCATAGTGAAAAACGATAGTTCCTTTTTTTAGGGTATTTCTGATAACAGATTCAGTGGAAACCTGTAGCTCAGAGGATTAGAGCACTTGATTACAAACCAGGGTCTTGGGGGTTTGAATCCTTCCTTGCTCACAAAACCTGCGGCCAGCCCAAAACGGAAGGACTTTTCCCTTTGGGGTAGGAAAATCATGATCAGGAAGCTAGGGATCTTTTGACCAGCTTCAGGACAGAATTTATGGTTCAGTACTGGCCTGAAAGATGTTAGGAACAAGCAAGATTCAAGAAGACAAAACCGACGAAAATGGTGACAAAAACATCCATTGATCCAAACTAATGTGGGGAGGAAAAGCCCAATCTTAAGAACGGAAACGAGTTCCATTTCAATTCAGAAGAGCAGCCAAGTACCGACAAAGTTCATTATTTCAATGTTCTGTTACGAACCAAACATTTTATGTGTCTCAGCAACTGAAGGATCATATCATTGCTTCAGTCCTGGGGATAATGCAACTGTTTATACCTTTTCTTTTGAGTGCTTTTGTTGCTGAAGATTTAAGCAAGCTTAAACCAGTATTTGGCCTCCTTTTGGAGGTAGCCTTGTTTTCTTTAGCTCAACTTCTGCATTTGCCAATATCCATTGATTACCAGTAAATAAAACTTGAACGAAGTTTCAGAAGAAAGAAGGCAAGCTCGGAAAGAAAGGCATTCTAGAGTATAATTGATCAAATTAAACTAGCTGGTTCCTGAGGTTTTCATAAAATGGTGAGGCAGATTGGGAGACTGATGTTGTTCTGTATAACAGTTGAATTCTGTTGTAAATTTTTGGCTGCCAAAGTATTTAACAGACTGGATAACAAGTGCCAGCATATTATATTTGTTTGCATGCATAATTTGAAACTTTAAACAATACAGATGTTATAAGTACTAATTTTTTTCTCAAGAAACTCTGAAGATTTAAGTCATTGGGTAACACAAGAACAATGGTTTTTCCATATAGAAAGATCAACCGGCAAGAAAGAGCAAGGAAGAAAGGCAGAGATGTACCAGACCAGGTACTTCTACCCCATATATACTCATTTCAATCTGACAATGATATTTTTACAGCAAATCAACAACTTTTAACACGGGAAATTAGATCACTTAACAGGTGCAAGAATGGTGTACAGCAAAAGAAATGAGACTATTATTATTGCCCCGACTAAAGTAAATCCTGGACTTGTCCATAGCATAAGATTTGACCTCTCTGTTCTCTTTATGGGGTCAACCTCTTCAGACAATGGATAGTTTGATTGTTTAGGATTCCAGGTAACATACTTGTCAGGAGAAAACCCTGAAAAGGTGGACTTTTTGCTTTGCTTCCTGAATTTTGACCATGTCTTATCCCAGTCGGTTGAGAATTTATCACCTGAGTATGTTCAAGAGTAATTATTGTATGAGTAATTGGGTAGAAGAAGCAACGTTAGGACA
>JBBYHO010000012.1:8419425-8431720 GCA_038382025.1 Adansonia gregorii
GCCACTAAGGATAACCACCGTATATTAAAATCGGCTTAGAAGGGAAATTGAAACGTGACGATTAATTGAGCGGCCCTCGATAATTCACCGCACGGATTACCCAGCTGAAGCCCGCCGGACAAGACAACTGAGCTAAGCTAATCTCTATCTCTGGAAGTCAGTGCTCCTATCGATAGTTTTGTAGCAAAAGAGCAAAGAAAAGAAGCAGACGGGGAAAAAAAATGGATTCATCATCATCATCACCGAATCCTTCACCGCCTCCTCCGCCGCAATCTTCCACGTCCGCCACCGCCGTTGATGGGTCTGGGAAGAAAATCAGGAAACCTTACACCATCACCAAGTCACGTGAGAGCTGGACTGAAGAAGAACACGGCAAGTTCCTTGAAGCTCTTCAACTGTATGTTCTTCTTCTTTTTCTAAAAGCTTTTTATTTTTTTTTGAACGTTGAAAACTTTTGGTCCAATTCCTTTTCTCTGGGGGAAAAAATACGGTGAATTTCAAGTACCCAATACTTTGATTTACTCTTTTATTCGTTTTTAGTGGACAATTTTCCCTTTGCGTATTGTTTACTAGTTGGAGTACTTAAGTTTTGGCAAGTTTAAGAACATAGAAAATCTCGAATTCGTTATTTCTAATTCTCGAGGCAGCTGTGAACTGGAAGTTTTTATTCGGATAAATTGATGCTGTAAACCTTGCACTCAAGATTCAAGCTGTTTTGGAGCTTAATTCTGGCTGAATTTTGTACAAGAGTTTAACTAGTCATAATTTTAAAACGTCGTTGTTAGCTTGTACATTGAACCTTGTACGAGGATGTCAATGGCAATACATTTACTTCATTTTTTGTGTTTAGTATACGATTTGCAGCTATTGCGTTGTTTCTATTTGTGTTTATTAGAAATTTAAACTATAAGGATTAATGTTTTTACTTTTTTTTTTTGGTAAGTAGTTTCTATCTTTCTTGCTGACATAGGTTTGACCGTGACTGGAAAAAAATTGAAGACTTTGTCGGTTCAAAGACAATCATCCAGGTTTAAAGACAAGGATTTGATGTTTTAAGTTCAAAGGTTTTTCATTTTTTATCTCATTGTTGTTCATTTTCATTAAAAAAAAAAAAAAGAATTTTTGCTGCCTTGTTTCAGATTAGAAGTCATGCCCAGAAATACTTTTTGAAGGTCCAAAGGAATGGGACAATTGCACATGTGCCTCCTCCTCGCCCCAAGCGCAAAGCTTCTCACCCATACCCACAAAAGGCGCCTAAAAACAGTTTGTTCCCAAAACAGATTTGTGATGATATATCGATTGAATTGTTGGTCTATGATTACATTTTTGACATGATATGATTTTAGCAGCTTTAGTGCCATTGCAAGCATCTATGGCTTATCCTTCTTCGATAAATACCATTGCGCCTGGATATGCTCCCTGGGATGAAGCACCGGTGCTGGTCAACACTGCCTCGAACAAAATCATGACACCACAAGGTGAATTTACGATTCTTCAAGGAGCTGAAGGCATGAACCGCTCTCTCTGTTGTTTTCTTTGTTATAATAGTAGTAGACTAGCTTTTCCTGAAGGAAACTTTCCAGCACTTCTTATGCATACAACGTTACTGATTCAGCTGATATTGGGTCAAAGGGTGTAGCGAGGATTAGTAACAGTACTGTTAGTGGCATTGGAAGCTCGGATAGGACAATACCTAGTTATGATATGCCAAAGCAAGGGAAACAAGCCCCCATGCTCCACGGTAATTGTGTTGACCATAACCAATTCTTTTCCCCGGTTTCTTTGTTTGTACTTGGTGGTATATGTCAGCTTCATCTGTGTTTTGCAGGTATACCTGATTTTGCTGAAGTTTATAGCTTCATTGGGAGTGTCTTCGATCCAGACACCGAAGGGCACATGGAAAAACTCAAAGAGATGGATCCCATAAATTTTGAGACTGTGAGTCAACATTGGCACTTAATCATTTCTTGTTCCAATAGTTCTTACTTCATATTTGTAATATATTTATATATATCACAAAAATGCCCTAATTTACGTTAAATGATGTAGAATTTGTGAAATAAATATCAGAGGAAAATTGTTTTTTGGTCGGTTGTGACCAGTAACAGCTTAGATAATCTTATGTGTTTATATCTTCCATTTTAAATCTGGTGATTGGGCTACATAATGAGAGAGTACCCCTTTGCTTGGAAACTTGTTAAAATAGCAATGGGGCTGATATATAGAGTTGGCGGTGTTTTATTAGATGTTTAGAATTCGTTGCATTTTTTGGATTGGATTGCAGGGCAAATAAGTCCTTTAGTTTTTTTTCTTGAAGTGTTATACAAGCTTTGACAGCCAATTCTCGAATCATCTTTTGCATCCTATCATGGATGAATGCAGTGGGAGGCTGGTATTAAATTTTAATTTCATGTGAAGTAATAGAATTATGCTTCATTTGAATGCTTGGTGGGAATGGATTCCCACCGCGACGAAGTCTGAAAATGGCACTGGACGCTTCTGGGTCCAGTGACAAAATGACGCTTTGGTGCATTGGGAACGCCTTCCCACCACACATCCAAATGAAGCGTTAGTAATTACAATTCTATGTTGCAAATCAATATGAGAGGTACTTAATAGGTTATCACGGGGAAACGTACACAATTTTGTTTTGGAACAGCATCTCCTTATTCAGAAGTTTTCCGATTCCACTATATATCACAAAAGATCTACTTGATGTTGCGTCATAGCATCGACAGACTCATTGAATACGGCTTTTAATTTGTGTGCATTCTCTGTACGAAAAATTTTCCTTGCTCTAAATCATCTGAGTTACTGTCTGTATTTCCTTTTTTGTAACTTTGTGCAGGTTTTGTTACTGATGAGAAACCTCACTGTTAATTTGTGTAGTCCTGATTTTGAGCCAATTGTAAGTATTGTTATGAAGTTTATACTTTCACGGATTATTTTCGTTCAAGTTTTATCGACTTAGGAAACTATATGCTTTCAGTTTGCTGTTCTTTTTCTTCCTTTTGATTAAAAAATATCTCATCACTGTGTTGCTACTACGCATGCATATTTGTCTACAATGCTCGAGTATTCACATATTTCGATTGGGTTTTGGCTATGCTAACAGGAGAAAACCAACAAAACTTTTTTTTCCCTTATAAATGAGCTTGGATTTCCTTCGTTTTTTTTCCCTTCGATGACTGTTCTTTAATGACAACTAATTGTTCTCCTTGGTTGTTGCAGAAGAAGGTCCTGTCATCGTATGATGTCAGCTCAAACACAGTGGGAGTTACAGCGAGAATTATTCCTCAGAACCAAATAAATGATATATTGTGCTAAGCCAGTTTATCATGTTGGACTTGCATGTGCACGTACACGCTTTTCCTCTCTATTTTCATTCTAATTTCTTCTCTTGGTGCATCTGGAATGGATCTAAAGTGTCTATTGGGACTTGAGGAGTGTGCTCGGAGTTTTACCAGGCAAAGGAGTTGCATAGCTGCCACCCCCTGGAGAAAAATGATGGAACCGAAGAGCAGAAGAAAGGTTTTTCTACTAGACTTTCGAACTCCTCGACTTCCAGCGAGATCAGCCGGAATGTTTGTCGCCCTGTTTTTGACCTACAACCAGATAATCGTGTGTATTGTTGTGAGGTTTGTTTATTCGCCATTTTGCCTAAATTGCAAAGTATTGCCTTATAATATAGAAGTGAAAACTACGACCAATTTGATCATGTTTTGTAATAAGGATCATGGTTCTGCCATGTTTTATTGGTGGACTGCTTTGCACCATGGCCCACTTTGCTTCACTGTAGATATATTTTTAATACTACTACCACTTTCATGAATATTGTGTACATCCTTTACAATCTCACTATGCTTTATCTCATCCGATATTTTTTTTATTTATATTTTTTTAAATAATAAAAAACATATTTTAAAAAAAATATTTTAAAGTATATCTAAATATAAAATAATAAAACATAAAATATAAAATAATTATTATATTATTTAAAAAAATAAATATTTAAAAATAAAATAATAATTTTAATTTGCGGAGCGGATAGGGTGAAATGAGCAAATATCATAAAATTACTTTATAGTTGCTTTTTAAACAAAAAAACTCATTCTATCCCATGAACCTTACCTTCTCTATTAAAAAAAAAATTCTTTCCACTTGAAGCAAATCGATTTAAAATCTTGAATGGTTTAAATTTTACGATAATAATCTTTGTGATCAATACGATAGATTTTAAATGTCATGATCATACTGGTTATTAGCCCATACTCTGAAAGAACATTGTCCCTCAGTTTCACTATAAGTTGATGGGATGTTACTAAGTTTCAAAGGCGTCCGGTTGCTGATATTGAAGAAATTAATGAGCTAAATCAAAAGATCAGCTTGCTTCATGGAATGGAACTTGCAGACTGATTAGCCAATTCGCGCAGACTTCTGTGGAGGATTTGATGGTTGATTTTTCTTTTGGACAATAATATTTTCGGAATTGCTATCCGAAAATCTAATATTGTACCAGCTGTTGTTGGCCAAACAATGACTTGTACTACCAACAATAAAGCTTGTTCTCCCAAATTGGAATTAGTTAAATGATGGTCTTTACTTTGTTGTATTGCATTACATTTCCTACAGTTTTTTTTTGGAGACAGTTTTATGTTGAAATTGGACATTGAAAAAAAACAAGCCTGCCTGATGAAAAATCTAGGATCAGCTTAGTTGAACCCAAGCTAACATGAATAATTTATAATCACTGGAATCATGAGCCATCTCCTTCCTCATGCTATGCAGCTAGATAAACAAATAAATTTTGACCACTTAACTTTGGTTCCAACCGGATAATTCATGCATCGAGTGTACACGGGCTAATTTTGAACAAGATATATTAATCAAACTATGTTACATGGATTTGAATATAAATATCAAATATTACTATGTCTAATTTATTAAATTTTTTCGATATTTAAAGAGTTTTTGAAATGTAATATCTCATACTCATATTTGTATATATATCAATTATGAATATTTTAAAAAATTAAAAAATATATATATATATATATATATGGGGAATACGAAAACTTCAAAATTTAAAGAAACGACACGTAAATGTCCAAATGGTATTGCAATTTGAATTTGGTAGTAAATATCCTCATGTTGGGTCTCAGCAAATGGGCTAAGAGAAGTTTGACAAGGAGGTAAAATAGGCCTCGGTCTTGCTCAATATATAGCCCATCTGACCACTGACCAGGCTAAAAAGCCTGAAGCCCATATTGTCACGTTTCAAACAATCTGGTATGTATCTTTCGATTTTTGATGGCAGCAAGCGAGCAATTAGCCAGCCCAGCCGTAACCCCTGAATATGATCTTCCATCTTCCTGTAATATTTTTCCGGATTTTTCACCAGTCATGTTTTCCACACATTTCTACGAGCAATTGAGAAGTCAAATTATTTGAAGGGAAATCAGATTTGCTGTTACTGGTAAGATTAATCTCTGTTAAATTAATGAACAATTTTTGATATTGCTGATGTTTTTTCACTTAATTTTGTGTGCAAATAAAGTTTCTACGTTTCAGTTTTTTCAGTTTTTTGTTAGATTGTTAATTCATTGCTGCAATCGCTTTGTTTTCTCTTCGATTCCTTAAAAAATTTTATTGGGATGAATATTAATAGTGATCAAGCAAATTGAGAATGCTGCAACATCAGATAGTGCAATCGCCAGCCAGGCTAGGTTTAACGAACCCAAATTCACCTTCTCTTCAAAACCCAACCCCTCCCAAATACCCTTCTTCTCAACCTCAATCCCAGTCCCAACCGCTGCAGCAACAACCACCCAGCTCCAATGTCTCCGCTGCAACCACCTCTTCGTCTCTCCTTTCTCTTCTCCCTCCACTACCCAGAGCCCAATCGCTTCTCCTTCAAATGGCCTCCTTAGCTTCCAAACTCTTTGAAGTCTCCCCTAATCGTGCCCTCTGGTTTTCCGCTTTCCGTGGATCTCTCCCTTCTTTCCTCTCTCCACAAATCCAATCAATGCCTCCACCTCCACTTGAATCCACCCCTAATTCCACTCAAGAAGTCCTCTCGTTGTTTGCTTCCCTCCAAACCCAACTCTTTGAAGCCGTCACCCAACTCCAAGAAATCCTGGATCTTCAAGATGCTAAGCAGAAAATTGCAAGGGAAATTAGGTCTAAAGATGGTGCAATTCTTGCTTTTGCTAATAAACTTAAAGAGGCTGAACGGGTTCTTGATATCCTTGTTGATGATTATTCTGATTATCGGAAGCCTAAGAGGCTGAAATTGGGGGAGGATGGTGGGGAAGGTGATGATAGTTCTTCTACCACTACCGTTGCAGCTCAGCTGAAGTTGTCAGATGTTTTATCGTATGCACATCGCGTTAGTTACACTTCTTTTGCACCTCCGGAGTTTGGTGCTGGGCAGGCATCTCTCCGTGGGGCACTACCCCCTGCTCCACAGGAGGAGCAAATGCGTGCTTCTCAGCTTTATATCTTTGCTGATCTTGATGTTGGTTTGCCTAAAACGGTTGAGACTAAGGAGAAAACTGTTGAGGCAATCATCGAACCACCACCTGCGCAGCCTGTTGATACCAATCCGCATTCGAATTTGGCAGCCCTTCAGGGTTTGCTTCCTCCAAACTTCACTGTTCCATCAGGCTGGAAACCGGGGATGCCAGTGGAGTTGCCAACCGACTTGCCAGTGCCACCACCGGGATGGAAGCCTGGTGACCCAGTGCCATTGCCTCCGCTGCACTCCTTGCCTATACCAAGGATGGAAGGACCAAACTTGCGGCCTCTTCCACCTCCAGGATTGCATAAGCCACCTGAGCCAATTCAGGTACGACACGTTGAGCTGGATATTCTTGATGCAGATGATGATAGCAGTGATTATAGTAGTGATGAGGGAAGCTCTGACGATGAATATTGATAGACCGATGGTTTGAATCATTGGTATGAACAAAATGGAATTCCAGGTTTCATTTATTTACCCCCAATGCTAATTACTTATCAATTTGTCGAGTCTTTTTCAGTTTTCACCGAACATTTGAGTGTCATTAATCAGAAACTAGCTGCATCTCCTGGATATGTAATTGTTTATTGGCGATTATCTGAATAGAAATGAGAAGTATACTAGGCTTTGTTTTATGCTTCAACATTCATTATCGTGGTAAATAATAGATGATGCTTGGGCAGGAAAGCAATTTTTTTATCATTCCTCTCTAGGAAATTCATTGATTTGCATATAGAAGCATTAATGAGATGTAAAATTGCAAGAACTGTTACTGTATCATTCTTGTGAATAATAGAGCTATAAATCTGTGAGGGTTGCACAACTTGTTACTTGGTGACATAAATGGAGATTATCTTTCTGATCTTTCTTGCCGAAGATACTTAAAATTAGTGGTCCAAAAGTGTAAAAAAGTTGGATAAACATTTATTTTAACATGACTCTTCACGACCTTCGGGCATTTTTTTTTAATACTTTTATTTGGCAAATGGAATGGCTTATAGAGGTCTGAGGGCCGTGCATCGGGTGAAGAATCACTGTGTTTAAAGTTGATGCAGCAGCTTGAATTGAAATTGGCTAAAATAATAAAAAGGCCTATATGAGTCCCTATACTTTTGTTAAGTCTTAACTTTTTAACTTGTATTCCAATAAGTTCTCTGGCTTTTAATTTGTATCCAAATAAATATTTAACTATTATTTAATCCATACTTCAATAAATTTTTCACGTAAGTTAACTTTTCATTTAAAATAAAAGCTGAATTAGATATAAATCATAAAATGTGGATTTATTTGAGTATAATAAAAGGGTTTATAGAAGAAAAATTAAGTAGTTTAGGATTTTTTTTTTTTTTTAATATTTTTAGTCATTGATATTTGAATATGTAAAATGTGGGATTTAATGCTTAGGGAAGCGATTTGTTTTTCTATTAAGTATGAAATTATATATTATTTATTTACAATTAATTAATTTGAAAAAAAATATGCCGTTCAAGTTCCAATCTGATTTTTTTTTTTTTTTAAAGAAAGGTTGGACGGGCTGTCCATATTAACATACGATGGCCCATAAAGTAACCTGTGCACCGAGCTATTTATCGGGCTTAGCGGCCCAAGCTTTATCCTCAGTGGCCCATTTTCTAATAAAACAGAATAAATAATCCACTCTCCTTAAAACCCTAGCGCGCCTCTCCTTTCCTCATTTTACATACTCGGATCTCAGACTCTGACTTACAAGCAAAACCCTAAACAATGGCCGCCGCCGCCCGACCTCTGGTCTCCGTCCAAACCATAGAATCTGACATGGCTACTGATGCCACCCCAACTATTCCTCTTGCTGATGTCATGAAAGCCTCGATCCGACCCGACATCGTCACCTTCGTCCACGACAATATCTCCAAAAACCGCCGCCAACCCTATGCCGTCTCCAAACGTGCTGGTCACCAAACCTCTGCTGAATCATGGGGTACTGGTCGTGCCGTATCACGTATTCCTCGTGTTCCTGGTGGTGGTACTCACCGTGCTGGCCAAGGTGCTTTTGGAAATATGTGTCGCGGGGGCCGCATGTTTGCTCCTACCAAGATCTGGCGCCGCTGGCACCGGAAAATCAATGTTAACCAGAAGCGCTACGCCGTTGTCTCCGCCATCGCTGCCTCCGCTATTCCCTCCCTTGTCATGGCACGTGGCCATCGCATCGAGGCGGTCCCGGAGATGCCGCTTGTCATATCTGACGGTGTGGAGAGCGTGGAGAAGACCTCGGCTGCAATCAAGGTTTTGAAACAGGTCGGAGCTTATCCTGACGTGGAAAAGGCTAAGGATAGTCAAGGAATCCGGCCCGGAAAAGGGAAAATGAGGAACCGGAGGTACATTTCTCGTAAAGGTCCTTTGATTGTTTACGGAACTGAGGGGGCAAAGCTCGTTAAAGCCTTCCGGAACATTCCTGGAGTCGAGGTTGCCAACGTGGAGAGGCTTAATCTGTTGAAACTTGCACCTGGTGGTCACCTTGGAAGGTTCATCATTTGGACCAAATCAGCCTACGAGAAGCTGGACTCAATCTACGGTTCATTTGAGAAGCCTTCCGAGAAGAAGAAAGGTTACGTCCTGCCTCGAGCGAAGATGGTGAATCCTGATCTGGCTAGGATTATTAACTCTGATGAGGTTCAGTCGGTCGTGAAGCCAATTAAGAAAGAGATCAAGAGGGCACCTTTGAAGAAGAATCCACTTAAGAACTTGAATGTTATGCTGAAGTTGAACCCGTATGCCAAGACTGCTAGAAGGATGTCTCTTTTGGCTGAGGCACAACGTGTTAAGGCTAAGAAGGAGAAGCTCGACAAGAAGAGGAAGCCCATTTCTAAGGTATATCAAGTTCGGATTGATTTTGCATGTTTTCTTAATGATGATAATTGCAATTTTCTGTGGCTTGGAATGATGTTTTATAGTATATGTCAATGGAATTATATGTGCTTTCACTTAATGTTTAATGTGTTTGGAAGTTTTGATTGTGATTATTGTATGATTGAAAGAATCTTTTTGCTTATTACTCCTTAATTGTTTGATTAATTGCTGTATATATTGTTGTTGTGTTTATGAGATTACTCTTTATTGGTGTAGAGCTCCCAGAAGTGTGTCTATTTCAGTTTTCCACTTTTTGTTTGTTGGGATATTTCTTCTGTTGACAATAAGCACTGGCGCTTCTTAATGCAGTGCTTGGTTGTTTCACTACGTACTCTTAGGGAACATTTATCTTGCATTTGACTGCTGATACTTATTTGGTTATTGCTACCTTATTCCTGTTCTTCAGTCATCTTTTCTTCATGTTTACCATTTGGTGTGAGTTTGCACTATTTGTTTGAGTCCTTTAGTTTAGTCGAAATCTATTCTGGGTGAGTTTTATGCGTTAATGATTCTACCTTAAAATGAGTATTAATTTGGACTCAAATGGCTTAGAATGTCATTCTTTTTTGGGTCACTTTACCATATTCTAGTCATTTGTGGCATTCAACTTATATTTGTTTTTTGCATTTTTCGTCATGTTTTTACATTTTTTCTCAGGTCTGATTGACAAATTTACCAATTTCTGGCATCCTATTGTATTCTATGTTCATCTTCATGAAAAAAATTTGTGTATTGATGAGTCTAGCCTCCATATTGTTGTTTTGGTTTGTTATTGTTATTATTGCTATGGATATCTTTTTAGAACTTGCCTTCAGAAAATGTTGATTTATTGACTCCTTACTCTTTCATTTGTCATTTGTTGGATGTTTCAGGAAGAGGCAGCAGCGATCAAGTCAGCAGGCAAAGCATGGTATCAGACTATGATCTCTGACAGCGATTACACAGAGTTTGAGAACTTCTCTAAGTGGTTGGGTGTGTCACAGTAATTCTAGTTTTGCTTTAGAAATTCCTGCGGACAATGTTTGTTTCAGCCTTGTTTTAGTGTTTGACATTTTTATATGTTTTGCTGTTTCTGAGTTGTGGGTGGAATGGCATATGCTCCCATACTCCTTTGTTTTGGCCTCCCACCCTGTTTGGGCATTCTATGGCTAGTGGAATAGTTTCTATTAAAATGAGAACAAGAATTAATCAGTTTTACAAGTCTCATTGGTCTTTTATGATATTGAAATGCTTGTTGTTTTTGCAGTGTTCTTCTAGTTAACTGGTTCCTAAATAAAGGTTTTTTTTCTTTTTGGGGGATTTATTTCTCTCTTTCTCGGTTGGTTTCTTTTTGTTTGTGGGTGGTTGTGGGATGATAGAAACTGTGATCTGGTCTTCAAAAGAATGTAGACCTATTTGACTATGCCTTGACGTATTTTACTTTGTGATTAATAGTTTAAAACATTTTCCTTGGAAGAAGAATGATAGGCGAAGAATTTACGAGGCTCTATGTTGGCTGGTCTTTTACAATGTCTAAATCTTCCAGTTAACCCTGCTTTACTGTTAAAATCCAGCAACAAAAGTAATATGTTTGACTCCCATTCATTTGTTGCTTATGAGAAAATTTTTCCGAGATCACGAAACACCTTATGCCACCATTCATAGTTTATGTTATCGGCTTGTTCTTGTGTCCGTAAATTATTCCTTTGGACTTTGTGGGGTCTTGCATTGTCAATGAAATCGCAACCATGACTTCTCATCCGGCCCTGGTATTTCCAAGGTTATAATTAGGCCTTGAATCTAGGCCATGTTAATTTCAACGTTTAAGCTTAAGTGGCTGCACCGCCACCCTCTCCCCGGGTTTGGTTTGAGCTCAGTTAAATAAATATTTTACTTTTTAAGTAAACCTAGGTTAATTATTCTTAAGGTTACTGTTTCTTCTTCAACTTGGTTTTAATTAATATTTCGACGTCTTAATCTTGTCGAAGCAGTGCATGGTAATGTGCGAATCTAATAATTTTAGTATTTAAACTAGAATGGCAGAACCTTGATTGAGTGTATCAAATTAAAAAACGAAGTACGTCGCCATGATAAAAAAACTTGTAGTTTTGTTTACAAATTTTATTTACTCAAAAGATGACTTTGTTTTCAACTTTTCCTTTTAGGGCAGCGTGTGTGACACTCTTAAATGTTGACATATGTAAAATCATATTTTTCTTCATATTGTGAGTAAAATTATTAATTACTTTTAAAAATTGTCCTAAGAATTATGTTGTATTTGAAAACTTTTTGAAAATGTAATCAAATAATGCGACTTACCCTGTGCAAGTGTGCACCTTGCTAATATTTTATTAATAAAAATTAAATAAATTAGGCTGACTTTGGTCTCACGAATTTATTACTTAGCCTAATTAATCCGTGACATTTAAAAGAATATGGAAATGAGAGTAATTAAAATAATATTGAAAGCATGAAGGAAATCATAGTAAGTTCTAATTTGATAATCGGTTTATATAATCACCAAGAAAAATATCATTCAACATATTTATAATTTAAATTTTAATATTTTAAGTTTATTTTTATATTCTCGTATTAGAGTTTCCTTTGCAAATATAAAAATGTTCATTGATTCTTTGGTAATTCATGATTTTGTTTTTTAAGCAAATAAAAAAAAGGGTAGGAAATTTGGTTGAAATGAATGGCAAAATAAATTTGGCAACCAACTTATTCTCATTTGAAAATTTATGTATTGGGTGAGCTTGAAGAGTTGCTTTCTTACTTTGCATAAAGGATTTTGGTTCATTCTAAGTTTTAGCCTCAAAACTTTATAATTTCCAACCAATGTCTCATTCGGACATAACATTATATGCTCTTGTTTAAAATAAAAGTGAGTATTACATATATATATAT
>JBBYHO010000012.1:8455219-8468410 GCA_038382025.1 Adansonia gregorii
AATGTTACTTAATATAATTTTTTATTTATTTCTTATTTAATCATAACATTTTTTTTACTATATATAATACCAAATAATAAATTTTCAATTGGTATTGATCTTTTTTTTTTCCCATTCTTTTACATTATAAAATAGTGTCTAACAAAACTTTTTTACTGAATATTTTTAATTGCTCTAAAATTTTAAGTTTAATGATAAATTTGCTTTAAAATTAAAAGCATAATAGTAATGATAAATGGATCACTCACATAAATAAAAATGATAAATTTGTACCTTATCCCTTAAAAGTTAATCAAACTAATTTATGATTCTAAACTATCTCAATTTATTTATTTACTTTTCTATATTAACACTTAAAATGAATAAATGAATTGGTAATTGTATTTGGTGCTTGGCACAAAAATCTTAAAACTCCTTTTGATTGGTACTTTTTTATTTTTTTATTTGTTTTTTTTAAATTTAATTTAAAATTTTTGCCTTTTACTTTCTATTAAAAAGTAAAAAAGTAATAAAAACAAACCTTATTAAATCATCATTTAAAAAATTTCATTAATCACTAAAATTATCAATTTATAATAAAAAATATTAACCGATTATAAATTAAAATGATATTTATAAAGGAGGTTTCGTAATTAATTATCAAAATTTGGTGAAAATAATGTATACATAAAAATAATTTTTTGTTATTTCTTAAAGTAGCAATTACAATTGGGCTAATGGGCTGGCTGGTCTAAGGCATGCTGCCGTTGACTAAAAAAAAAAGTCTAGTAATCGTACGGTCGAAACTTTCCCATCTTATCGCAAAGTAACACCCGACGATGATAACCTCAACAGCTGCTACTTTCGAACGTCTACGATCTGTAGCGCAACATACCGACGAAACAAATTAGTAGTATAAAATGAGAACGAGCTTTGCTTGATTATAATTCTCAACAATAAAAGATTCAATCCCCTAATTCTATCTCTAAAATGCTCCCATAAGTTAAAGGAAAAAAAATGCCTTAGCTTTCTACCACTACCATCATCATCATCATCATCATCATGAAAATCGCATAAAGAAAAATCAGCAAGATCGTCGACTCTCTATAAGTAAAAACCCGTCGATTGAATTTTCTGTTCTTCCTCGATTCTCTTGAAATACCGATTAACCAATAATTCTTCTGTTTAGGTACATAAAAAGGGAAAAAATTAGAGGTTTTTTTTTGACGTGATTTGTTTTATTTTTTCCTTTGATGTTTTTAAGTTCGTCGGTTATTTGTTTTTCGTTGTATTTTTTTCTTATTAATTTCCATTTCGATTTTTTTTCTTTTTTATTTCCTTGTTTTTCTTTTTTACATTTTTATTAGTTTTGTTTAAGGATTGATCCTTCTTTTTATGATTTTGATGAATAGGTTTTTCTTTCCAAACTAACCCTAATTTTTTTTTTGTATCTTCTTTTAAACTGTGTTTTTATTTGAAAAAAAAAATTCCTTTTTAGGTTCTAGATAAACTGAACCTGTTAATCATTAGATTTTCATGGTGATTATTTATTTATTTATTTATTTTGTTTGAAAAACCCTTTTCTTGGTTAGTGTATGTAGCATTTTTTTTTTTTTTTTCATATTCTACGATTATTTTTTTCTTTTTTTGCCTTCTCTATGAAATTATGAATTTTTACTTTGTTTAATGCGATTAATTTTTTTTAATTTTTTTTAATATCGCAGGTTTGAGTGAATTATTGTGTTTGGAAGTTCTTGGATCCAGAGAAAGAAAGGAAGAAACAATTCAAATGGGAAATCGAGGACAGAAACGAACGGAAACAGGCGACGAATTACCAGCTGATAAGCGAGCTTGTAGTTCATTAGAGTTTCGACCGAGTTCCTCCAACTGTTCCTCAATCCGAACTCACCTCAATTCACCAAATTCCACTCCCGATGCTGACATGGAAACTTCCTCCTCTGCTTCGGCTTCTTCGAGCCGATCGGACGGTGAACACGAGAAGGAAGAAGATTCGGCTTATGGATCATGCGATTCTGATGACGCTGAACAACAACCACGGCACCACATTTTAAGAGATTATCAGAGGAGAAGATCGTCGAGTGATCATGGGAAATTGAATAATATTTTGTCAAATTTGAACGAGGAAGGAAATGGAGGTTCTGGTCAATTGGCTGCTTTGACAGAACTTTGTGAAGTGCTGTCTTTTTGTAATGAGGATTCGCTTTCGAGTTTGATGGCGGATTCTTTATCGCCAATACTTGTAAATCTTGCGAAGAACGAGAGTAATGCTAATATAATGTTGTTGGCAATTAGGGGTATGACTTATTTATGTGATGTATTTCCTAGATCATCTGCTTTCCTTGTTAGGCACGGTGCAGTTCCCACTCTTTGTCAAAGATTATTGGCTTTTGAATATGTTGATGTAGCTGAGCAGGTATGTTCTTAAGTTAATTTGTTAGATTATAGTGTGATTGAAGTAAGTAAATTTGTTATGGTAAGAAATTATAGTATGATTCAAGTCGCATAGTTTGTTATGCTGAGAAATATTTTTTTTTGCAGTCTTTGAAAGCATTGGAGAAAATATCTCGTGATCAACCTCTTGCTTGTTTACAAGCTGGTGCAATTATGGCTGGTCTAAATTTTATTGATTTTTTCCGAACTAGTGAGCAGGTAATTCAAAGTGTGTTCTGTTCTTACTTTTAAAATTAGGGTAGGTGTTGTTTCATTGAATTTTGATTCTAAATTTGCCAATCAGAGAGTTGCACTTTCCATTGTGGTTAACATTTGTAAGAGACTTCCCTCGGAGGGTCTTGCACCTTTTGTTGAAGCTGTTCCCAAATTATGTGATTTACTTCAGCATGAGGATCAACAGGTGTCTAACTTTTTGTAGTTTTCCTCTTTCGGATGACTCCAATATATTTATTTCTCAAATATTTTATTGACATAAGAACTTCTACTTTGTTCAAATTTCTAGCTTGTTGAAAGTGCCGCAACTTGCTTGATCAAAATATCTGAGCGAATGTGTCAGTCTTCTGAACTGCTGGAGGAACTTTGTAAGCATGAGCTGATTAGTCAAGTCACACACCTTATGAACTTGAATAGCCGAACTTCTGTATCCCAGCCAATATACAATGTACGCAAATTTCTTTATCATGGTTAACAGATTAGCTATATTCATATTTTACTGCCAGTTAAATGGTGATTTGATTGTTCCTTGTTGGTTGGCACTTGGCAGGGCTTGATAGGATTACTTCTCAAACTTTCTTCTAGTTCATTTGCAGCTTTTAGGAGTCTGTATGAGCTAAATATAAGCAGCACACTGAAGGATGTCTTATCAACTTATGACCTTTCACATGGAATGTCTTCTCCACATTTGGTTGATAGCAATTGCAATCAGGTTTGGATCTTTGAGTGGAATGGCTTGGACGTTTATTCTGACTCTGTCCTTGTAGTGAATAACAATAATTATTGTAGTGATGGGCACTAAGTTCATATCATACCACAATACTGTTACTTATTGGTTGTCTAGTTCTAAGTCAGGTTCAAAGGACTAGTTTTGATGTCTCTATTTCAGTCTACAGTTCTATTATCAAAAGAAAAAGCACAGGTTATTATTGCTATTGCCTCTGGCAGGTACATGAAGTTCTGAAGTTGCTGAATGAGCTGCTTCCTACCTCCATAGAAGATCAGGGTAATCAGGTAGTGTTGGATAAGGAATCATTTTTAGCTGATCACCCTGATCTTCTGCAAAAATTTGGAATGGATATATTTCCCATGCTGGTCCAGGTTAGCTTCCCGATAGGTACAGTTGAAATTGCTGTATTTTGTCCTTTCAATAGCTTTATAGCACATTTTTTCACCAATTGCACAGGTAGTTAATTCTGGGGCAAACAGATATGTTTGCTATGGCTGCTTATCTGTCATCAACAACTTAGTTTCTCTGAGCAAATCTGACATGCTTCTTCAAGTGCTTAAGACTGCCAACATTTCAAGGTGAATAGGGTTATTTTTGCTTATTGTTTTCTTTTAAATATGTAAAGATAAGTCAACAGATCTTGAATATTTTTTTCACGGAATCTATGTATGGTAGTTTCCTGGCTGGAGTGTTTACTCGAAAGGATCACCATTTACTGATGTTAGCCCTACAGATTGCTGAGATGATTCTCCAAAAGCTTTCTGTTGTTTTTATGAACTCATTCGTAAAGGAGGGTGTTTTTTTTGCGATTGATGCACTGCTAATGCCTGAAAAATGCTTGCAAGTGATGCTTCCAGTGTTTGGTGGCATCCAACCATCGTTTGATTCAAGCCAAAAATCTTCTGCAAGGGATGTCCAGCGATGCTTGTGTTATGTGTTTGATACAGTGCCATCTTCTTCCGTTCCACCTTGCAAGCTTGACAAGGATGTTGTTTGCAATCTTGCAAAACATATTAAAGCCAGTTACTTTGCTCCAGAATTATTTGAATCGGAGAAAGGAATGACTGATATTCTTCAAGATCTCAGAACCTCCTCTTATGCCTTGAGTAATTTGATAAACATGCCTGTTGATGATGATACTCCAGCTCAACATGAAGAGAAGTTCTATGGTATATTGTATCAAATTATGCTGAAGCTAAATGGAAGGGAGCCTGTTTCCACTTTTGAATTTATTGAAAGTGGAATCGTGAAATCGCTTATGCATTACCTATCTAATGGGCTTTACTTGAGAGAAAAATTGGGATTTGATGGTATTTATGATCATTTGCTTGTTCTGGGAAAGAGGTTTGAGCTGTTTGCAAAGTTGTTTTTGTCTCATTCAGATATCCTTGTTGAGGACTTGCCTCTATCAATGCTAATACAGAAATTACAAAGTGCATTGTCATCTTTGGAAAATTTTCCTGTTATTCCAAGCGATGGGTTCAAGCGGAGAAATTCATTTGCTACTGTCCCAAATAGACGTTGCTTTATGTATCCATGTTTTAGGGTTCGTTTTGTGAGGGAGGAGGGGGAGACCCGTCTATCTGATTTTGCTGAAGATATTTTGACTGTTGACCCTTTTTCTTCACCAGATGCAATTGAAAGATATCTTTGGCCCAAAATTTGTGCTAAAAGAACAGAAAATGGGGAATTAGATGCTGAAGCATTGGAACAGATGGGAATTCTACCTAATCTTTTACAATCTAATGCAAACTCTAGTCAAGGCGAGAGTTCAGGTTTTATAGATAACATGTCCGCTGATTTGCCAGAGATGCAGGTGACTCCTGCAGTTTGTTGACCTCAATTGAGTAGAATTATTTAGTAGCGTGAATTTTTTTTACTTTCCTTTCTTTCTTTATTTATTATGGTACTTTTTTTTTCATAACTTTTGAGCTTTACTCAATGCTTTTGGTTAATGGTTTCCTGCAGGAAGATGAGGCTAGCTTGTCACAGTTTGCCTCTGAACAAGTGTATTTCCGAGAATCAAATTCTGGTGAAACAATATCTTTGGATGAAACCACTATGGTATGCATTGTTAGTTGATAATTGGTTTACATCTTGTATGTGTTATATGAACGTGCTTAAATTACTGCTTAAATGTCTATATCCAGTGTTTTTTTCCTCTTATTGTACAGACTGCTTAGATTTAAAATAGCTACTTTACTCTCACTGACTGCAAATTGCATTTTTTTTTGTTTACAGGGCTCTGCTGGGAAGGAACAAAAGTTTCCTACAGAATCAGCTAAGAAAACAAAGACTCACTGTCCTGCATCTGGTAACAATGACATTGAAGATTCCTCACCTAGACTGTTGCTTTATCTGGAAGGACATCAACTTGACCGAACTTTGACACTATATCAAGTGATTCTTCAACAGCTACTAAATTCAGAGAATGAATCTATATCATGGGGAGAATTATGGAGTCGAGTATACACAATAACATACAAAAAAGCTGTGGAATCTGAGCAATATGATCCTCAAGAACATACATATCTAGAACATAAGCCTTCAATATCAGATAAAAAGATTGTCTCTATGCAGAATATGGCATTTTTTTCCAGCATGTTTGCTTGCAAACTTGCTTCTTATTTGGATAAGTCAAGTCCTACTTACGATATACTGTTTCTGCTCAAATGTTTGGAAGGCATCAACAAATATTCATTTCATCTAATGTCTTGTGAGAGAATATCTGCATTTGCTGAAGGGAGGATTGATGACTTGGATAATTTGAAGGTAATGGTTCATTCAGTGCCTCAAAATGAGTTTGTGAGCAGTAGATTGACAGGAAAGCTAGAACAGCAGATGCGGGATAATTTTACTTTGTCCACCGGTGGGATGCCTTCGTGGTGTAATGAGTTAATTTCTTCTTGTCCCTTTTTGTTTAGCTTTGAGGCAAGATGTAAGTACTTCCGATTGACAGCTTTTGGTCCACGAAAAGTTCAACTTAATGCCATTTCACGTAGTAATTCAGGTGCTTCAATTGACAGGCAAACTACGGCGGCAAGTGGTTTGCCTCGTAAAAAAGTTTTAGTTCAGCGTGATCAAATTCTTGATTCTGCAACCAGAATGATGGACCAACATGCTCGTCATAAGGGACTTCTTGAAGTGGAATATAATGAAGAAGTTGGCACTGGTCTAGGTCCAACTTTGGAATTCTATACTCTTGTTAGTCATGAATTTCAGAAACCTGGCCTTGGCATGTGGAGAGAGGATCATAGTTCATTTATCCCTTCAAAAACTATGCCTGTTACAGATTCTGGAAATCTGAGAAACAGTTTTGGGCTTTTCCCTCGTCCATGTAAATCAGATTCATATAGTGGGATGCAGTTCTCTCAAGTATTAAAAAAATTTGTTCTTTTGGGTCAAATTGTTGCCAAGGCTATTCAAGATGGTAGAGTCCTGGATATTCCCTTCTCCAAAGCTTTCTACAAATTAATTCTGGGGCAGGTGTGCTTCTGACATCTAAGTTTAATCGTTATTGAACTGTACCTTAAGCATGTGATAAAAAATTTAACTTGCACTCTAGCAATTAAGATATGTAACCTTCTGGTTTTGTAGGAACTTAGTTTGTATGACATCCAGTCGTTCGACCCTGAGCTTGGTAGGACACTACTGGATTTTCATGCTATTGTTAATCGGAAAAAGCATCTGGAATCCATTTGTGTTGAAAACTCAACATTGGAACGGGATTTGTGCTTTCGAAATACCACGATTGAGGACCTTTATCTGGACTTTACCCTTCCTGGTTATCCGGATTATGTTCTTTCTTCCGAGTGTAATCACAACATGGTGAGTATTTCTCAAGTGTGATTACATTCACTTCTCTTAAAATCGTTTAATTTTATTCAAACTTGATTCACGTTAGTTATGCATTATTCCCAGGTAAATTTGGCTAACTTGGAGGATTATATCGAGCTTGTTGTGGATGCCACCATACATAGTGGAATTGTCAGACAAGTTGAAGCTTTCAAGTCGGGATTTAACCAGGTATGTACCATCATTCACAGCATGTTTTTTAAAAGAAGGAAGTGCAATGGGAATGTCTTCAATCCTAGTGTGTTCTTCTTGACCACGGAGACTTTCAATTTGTTTTATTTGATGTGTTGTAAACTTGAAGGAAATAATGATCAAATGATAAGAGGAGCCATTGCACCTTTTATTCCTGAAAAAATAATGTTAATATTTTCTGTGAGCTTCATTTGCTATGAGAGATTTTACCCTAGTCGGCTAGGTCAACGTTGATGATCCAGTTTACCAGAAGATAATTGTTTTTATAAGTAGTCTATTTTTTTTGCTCATCTATTTGCTCTCAAGTCTGCATCCACTTGTCTTTTGAATATATTGTACTTTTAAATGTCGCCTCTCTCTTCAGGACAGTTAGATGGGAGCCAGAGAAGGTGACTACCATTTAGATAACCTGTTTTAATTTATAAATAATTAATTTGGGTAATTGCCCAACTTTTAAGGCTGATGTTAACTGGAAATATGGTTAAAGTGGCTATTACAGAAACGACTAGTAATCTGACACTCCCTAATTAAACAACTTACTTATGCCTCCTTTCCGCAAAGCTTTAATGAAGCGATTTGCTTCCCAGTGACCCAATGAAACTAGTCCCAAGAAAATCCTACAACCATGATTATAAATAACTATAGTGGTGCATTGTGGCTGCTTCTCTCTACTGTATCTGAAATGATATCAAAAGTTTGAGTGCTTTTTTTTGGGTGGGGGGGCGCTTCTGTTGTTCTATTTTGAGGATTTGGTTATCTCCAGAAGTTAAATTTTTATTATTCTAACTTACAGATCTTATTAATCTGTCACTTCAATTTTCCTTCCGGATTTGTATTTGGATTTAAACTTCAAAAAAGAAAAAAGAAAAAAATACTGAAGGAAGTGCTACCTGTTTAATCTGTCTGTTTCCGGCTGTCATTCCAGGTTTTCCCAATGAGGCATCTCCATATTTTTACGGAGGAGGAACTTGAACGTTTACTCTGCGGAGAATCTGATTTCTGGGCTGTATGTATATCTTTATCACTTGATTAGTCAGTAGATTTTTATAGAGATGGATTACCTTTACTGAGGTTTAATGTTGATTTTCAAGCAGTTCAATGAACTTCTGGACCATATCAAGTTTGATCACGGATATACGGCTAGCAGTCCACCCATAGTTAATGTTAGCATTACTTGCATTTTCTTTCTTTTCCCACTTCCTCTTTTTCTTTTATACTCTGCTTTTTTATCTGTTAAATCTTACAAGTCACTGATTCACTCGTCGAATTTCAGCTACTGGAAATTATACAAGAGTTCGAATATGCACAACGGCGAGCATTTCTGCAGTTTGTGACTGGTGCACCCCGGCTACCTCCGGGAGGTTTGGCGTCTTTAAATCCAAAATTGACAATTGTTCGCAAGGTCTGTATGATCGATAAACCTTTAGTTTTCCAGTTTGGATTTTTACCCCCTTTTTTCTTATCATATGTAATCATTTCTTTATATTTTAATGTTTCCTTCAGCATAGTAGCAATTGTGCTGATACAGAGCTGCCAAGTGTTATGACTTGTGCCAATTACCTGAAGTTACCGCCATATTCTTCGAAAGTAATCCTATCACACCTTTAATCGAATCGTGTATTAATTTCCTTATTTAAAAAAAAATATAAGTTAACGACAGACATCGGGTGGTAATATATATATATATATATATATTTTGCAGGAGAGGATGAAAGAGAAGCTCCTGTACGCCATAACAGAAGGGCAAGGCTCATTCCACCTTTCATAGCCTTAAAGGTACATGATCTGTGAATTTGTAATTATTATTTTTAGTAGGTAGTGCTTGGTGTAAATGAAACTGGCTGGTGAGCAGTGATGGGTGGTGGGATTTTGATGGGGTGAACTGTTGCTGTAACGAAGGGAAAGAAAAGTTCTTATGGGATTAGCTGACAACATATCTGGGTGGGGATTTGTAAGTAAAGAATGGGTATTGCAGAAGTATTTGTTTCAGTTAAAGCTGGAAGCCAGCTGTATATATTTATGATAAAAAGCATGTTAAGCACTGTTTCTTCCCAAGTCTCTTTAGCAATGCTTGATTTGAAACCGCATTGGCTTTGTAACACAATTTTGGACCCAAATGTAATACAAAAAAAATAACCAAAACAGAAAACATAAATATGATATAAATAATGTGTGTTAATTTAAACATATATATATATATATATCCATTTGAAAGACAATTATAACACATGAGGCGACAATGTAGTCAGTGCGAAGATGATACCTTAAATGTGTTAGGCTGTAAATCATCCAAGAATTAAAATAATAAAACGTACTCGGAGTTTTTTAATTTATGTTAGCTGTGAGAAGGTTCGTTATTTATGTAAAAATATTTATTCCCTTCTTCCCATTTAATCCACTCTGATTGTATTCAAAAATTTTAAGACATTTTCACTAAAATTTTGTCTTTCATTTATTATAAATCTTCTTTTATAATATTTAAGGGAAGTTAAGGGAAAACAAAAATATGTTTTTTTTTTTTAAATTTATTTATCAAACAAGACTGATTTGAGCAATTAAAAAAAGTATAATGAAGGAGTACTGAAAATATCAAATTAATTTTTCTGGTTGAATTCGAAGTATTTATAGGTTAAATTAGATTAGAAGTATTTTAACTTTGTTTAAGCTTTCTTTGAATTAAATTTCAAAATTCATTTTAATGTTTAAAATACTAAAATATTATTTTTATATTTTATAATTAAATTTAAATAAAAATATTTTTTTTCAAAGAAGTTGAACGAAAATTAATTTTCATGTTTGAACTGGAAGTATGTACCACAGGCTTACTCAGCTAAGGTCCCAGATTTGAGTTCCACCGAGATCGAATATGATATTCGATTTCATGCAGCCTGTGTTACGTGAATTTTTGACACAAACATGTTTAAATTTTTTATAATTGAAAAGATCATATTTTATATCTGTATTTGAACGTAACAAATATCAAATACAAATACAAATATTGAACATTGATATCTTAAAAGAAAAAAATGAAAAAGTTACAATGGCATACACTTCTCAAGTTTTACTGTATACTTTGAGAGATTATCTTTCATATGTATATTTCAATGTGTCCAATATAAGTATCAAATACAGATATGCTAAACAAAGATATTGAATATTGATATCTTAAAAATAAAAGTCCAAATAGCATACACTCCAAGTTTCTTGTCCGATCAACGGGACGACCAACAAACTGACGCATTTGAAGTTTTGAGCATCAACGGTTTCTTTGAGTATATGTTAATGACAAAATCAAAATCAGGGCGACAAGAAGACAACAGCTTAGGGCAGAATAAAAACACCAAAATCTTTTTGATCAGATGATACCGCAAATTCAAATACAATAACCAGAAAAAAGTTTTCCGAAAAAATGCTACAAAGTGATATAAACGCTATAGTTTTACGTAGAACTAATAAAAAGATTGTAAAAATGATGTATGCCCCGATACAAAAACTTATGATCTAGGCTTGTCCTTCTTCTCTTTAAAGAGTGCCAAGAGTGAAACACCAGAAACCTTCACAACTTTGAATCGAACACCAGGAATATCACCGACTGCATGACCCTTTCGTCCGAATCCAGCAATCAACACGTCGTCCTGCAGCAATATATATTGCCATCAGAAGGGAGTCAGCAAAGAGATACTTGATATGCTTAAAACGAGTACTACTCACATTCTCTTCAATGTGGTTTAGGCAACTACCATTTGGAACGAATGCAGCAATCTTCTTTCCGTTCTTGATCAATTGAACCCTAGCACACTTTCTGATAGCAGAGTTTGGCTGCTTAGCCCCAATACCTATGCATGTTCCAAAAGCCGTCAGTACACGTACCGTATTAGAGTTGATGAAAGCAAGGACACTGAGGAAAACAAAGAGGATCTAGTCTTACATCTTCACAAGGACAATGCCTTTGGCATGGGAAGAACCAGCAAATGGCTTCTTCCATTCATTTCCAAGGTTGGATGTTTTGTATGCCTTATCAGCCCACCTCTGCCGCCTGTGGTGGGTTCTCAGCTTGCGTCCAGCTCCCATACCACGTGTCTTCCCGAAAGAAAAAACAATTGTCCAATAAATGTTTGAAGAGGAAGACAAAATACTAACTTTTCCATTGCTTAAGGTCAATGTTCCTTGGACTTGGGTGTTGGCATATATGTCCAACACGGATATATTCAATTTCTTCAAAGTTTTCACATGTACTTGGAGGTTATAACCCTATTACCCATATGCAGCTAAGGGACAGGCTGTCTGATATGGGTATTTAAAAAAACTAAGAGTCGCAGCACCATAGTTTGCGGTAAAAGCAAAAGCAAAAATACTATAATTTCAAACAAGCATATCATTCAAGTGTAATTCTTCTTGATTTCTCCTAAGCCATAAAACTATAATCCAAACAAATATTTTCTTCCCTAAGATAAGCTAATATCACCTCTCAACGAGCAAAATCATGAACCCAAATCCATAGTTGTACTTAAAAACTTAAAAGAGTTAAAGAGCCTAAAAACAGCAATCAAAATTAAAAAAAAGCATGAAATTTCGGATTATATAAAATCAAAACCAGTGGCAAATGGCAATAGAGTTAAAGCTATAAAAATTTCTATCTTTTTTTCCCCCATCTTAACCATTGCCCTAAACAAAGAAGTAACAAAAGATTTGAAGATCCAAAACCCACAATTTTAAAACCAACACTTCTCACCAAAAACCATTCCTTTCATTGAATAAGCACAGAGCAGCTTAAACACTTAAAAGAAACAAAGGAACATGAGAAAATCTACAGATTTGAGCTAGAATTGAGAGCAAGAACATACCCCATGTTTGAATAGCAAGGCTGTTCCGACCGGAAGGAAGGTTTTGAAAGATTTTAAGGCGAAAACAAAAGGTTCACTAGCCGCCGAGATTTAAACCTGAAGGCTCTAAACCTGGAAATTATGGGTTAAGGTTTGGGCCCAATAATAACGATTTAAACATGTGTTTTGGACTGCTTGCCTTACGCCTCAAAGCTTAGGTTGGGCGGACTATTTACATGGAGTCTTATCTATCCTGTTATAAAATTTTGATATACGAATTGGAATCTATTAGGATTATCATGAATCTTCACATGATTTAATCAAAAACGAAAATCATAGTTCACAAGACATAGATATAAATTTTGCTTAAACAGAAAAATGAAGAGTTTGGAATTTGATTTTCTTCCTTGAATTGTATTCTAAATGGAGCCTGATGTGAACCCATTTTGTGGTTCATAATTTCAGTTTGGGCCCAACAAAAATTGATAAAAAAGTAGTGGGCTATAATGGGTAATCAAGATTTTACAAAGCCATATATTATTCGAATTCTTATTCTTTTTAAAAAATATTCATATTCGATATTTATATTCCACACGTACTTAAATATGAATATAAAAGTATATATTCCTTGAATATATGAGAAATTTTTTTTTTTGATAAAATCCATACCCATATTGTATGGACCACTCACCTTGAATATCAAATCCAAGTAATATAAACTACCTTGATAAACTAGTCATGCTTTCAGTAGTAGAATGATTCTAGTTCTATATATCCAAATCCACCGTGTACATATATATATATATATATATTAGGTGAAGCGAAATTTAAAAAATGACTAGTTTTCGCATTATAGAATAGTCCTTTAAATGGGGTGTAACCCTGAAGAGATGTAAGAGTAAAATATAGAGAATTCTACATGAAGTG
>JBBYHO010000012.1:8476597-8490487 GCA_038382025.1 Adansonia gregorii
AAAAGGATGAGAAAGGGTTAATAATTGTCAAGTAACCCAGTCTTTATAGATTACAAGAAAGAAACTCTTTTTCCGGACTTGAAAACAGGATGTTTTAACTTCCTCACCATTTCCCTTTGAGGAGATCACATCTCTAGTTATCAACTGGTTATTATTTCGATATTACTGTCGGCTAATATTTATTTAAGTTCATATGGCAGCACTAAATTATGCTAAACCGTTTAATAATTTATAGTAATGCTAGAAGTTAACAAGATGCAGCTCTTTCCTGCCTCATCACCGAGCGATGCCGAACTTTTTTGTTTGAATTAATTTAGTTAACTCTTTCACTTGCACAAATAAACACACAGAGGAAAGATTAAATATTTGATGCTTTTTGTGTACTTCCAACAGCACATACAAAATTAAAGGATCAAAAATCACCTGATGAGTAAACGAATATGCCATGGCCCTTTCTCTTCTCGTAGCAGTCTCATGCTTGCACAGCAGGCTTGCCTCTTTTTGTTCCTTTGACTCAAGACTATCATCCCAGTCGTCGCCCATCTGTTTAAAACATCAAAATCCATGGTTAGAAAAAGTGACCCAACTATGGAAAATCAATATGGTATATATATATAGTGATTTATGGAATGGAGATTGATTGCAGTGACAGAAATCATTCCAGAATCTGTCTGAGAAACCAGACCTTGGAGAAAAAAAATTCAAACCCCCTTTGCTGCAGTCCAAGTTCTGCATTACATTTTCCAGGATATAAGCCCAGGCAGCCAGCTACTAACTTTGCTACCAATTCAAGCAGGTAGGACACTGATATATGAGAGAAAAAGGGGCTTTACCAGCAACTTTCGCAAGCTCTTTTGCATGTTTCTGCAAGAGTTGCCTCTAAAAGCCAGATTTTCTTCTGTCATCCTGATTCTCCTAGCGCGAACCTGACACTGCACGCAAGAAAGAGTTTGCATGCACCGAAGGGTACTAGCTGCTTGCCGTTTAACAACAGGCCCTTCCATCGGTGATTTCAGCCTGACCAGTCCTCTTAAAGCACACAATGCCCTTTTTGCCTGAAAAAAGAAGAAAACATGATCAGCGAATCTGCACCTATAATCTGCAACTGTCATAAATAGATGTTATTTTTCAGAAGCTACTGACATGTACTAGTATAAGAGTCTTAACTCTCTGGATCTTTTGTTTCATGAAAGCCTCTTATACATTACAATTGATAAGAACACTTGCACATTCCTCTTAATCCTTGCATGAAAAAATAATACTAAACTTAAGCCATCATGGAAAAACTGTCTCATAGAGATATTTTTGCAATTTTTGCTGCAGGTTGAGTAGATTAACTGAAAATTGACTGGACTTGATTGACAACCATATCAGATTGAGTTGCTAATAAGATATGACTAAGCAAACAACCTCAGAAGGAAAAAGTAAAAATTCAAAATTGCAAAACATACAAGGTAAACTTGGAAAGCTGTTTGAATTCTGATTGCTGCGACTTCCTCCTTACATTTTCCAGTAAACCTACATCCGTATATAGTTGATGTCAAACGACATGTACAGCTACTAAGCTGTAGCAGCAGGAGCAACAGCATCATCAGCGTAAGTTTGCTTGCTCGGTTCAACTTCTGCTTTAATGAATTTCAACTCATCAGGCCGAGGAGGAGGGGACAATTGACAGTTTCTAGAGTGGCTGAATCAGAAACACTGGGATCTAAATGCACCTGCTTCTCTAAAAACTGTTCTTTTAATTTCTAAAAAAAAAAATAGCAATCAAGAATATTAAAAACTGAGATAAACTAATAAACCACATATAATTTTTAGCTGAACGGGACTTCTCCAAACCTGGTTTTTCTTTTCCTTGGACTCTGGGCGGAAGGCTTTCTTTAGAGAAAACCATTTTCCTTTCTTTCCCATCTTATCTTTCCTAAGTATGATCCTTTAAAACAGGCAAATAGCTAATAAATGGTAAAAACGGATATATCAAGAAGACAGGCAAAATCATAGGGGAAAATCAGATATTAAAGTGCAAATTAGGAATGAAAATGGAGTTTTAGAAAAAGAAGAACCTGAGTGAAAGAAACAAAAGTAAAAAAAAAACCCATTATCTATCACGCACATATGTTAGCAAAATCAAAACGAGTTCTGAACCTTTTTCATGTTCAATTCAAAGATAAGTAAAGCAAGTTAAAATAAATGTTGTTCTACTCCAGGAAGACCGTAGAATAACAACTTTATCTATAAAAGTTTGAAGTTTGCCTTAAACCGGCAAAAGCACAATAAAGCAAAACTCCAAAAATCTCTCCTAATAAAATTTAACAAATTGGAAACTGCCCACATTTTGAAAGACAATTAATAACACCAAACACCAAAAAAATTTCAAATAAAAGGAAGTTAAAGCATGCATCTTAAGAATTTGGGAAGTCCATGAAACAAAAGTAGCAGAAGTACCTGAGAATGTAATGCCCTGATCTCAAAAACAGCATCAATGGGGCCTCTTTCCTTTCTTCTCCGTTTACAAGACAAACAAAAAGATCAAAAATTTTTGAAAGGTCACAGCCCTGTAAATGATTGCCTATCTTGTCATTGAAAATATTAATAAATATGAAGAAGCAAGAGCTATTTTTTTTCCCCTGATTGGTTGAAAATAAATGTTTTTTTTCCGTAACTATGTTGTATTAACTAACACAGTGTAAAAAAAAAAAAAAAAAGCAAAGCATTCTCTTCTGCTGTCATTTTCAAATTTTAACGTCACTGCGGTTGACTAGAGTAGATTAGTGAAAACTGGAACTTAACTGCAAAAACTTCCAACATGTCTGACAGAATATGGTAATCACTTCGGTTGACTAGAGTAGATGAAACAAAGCTGAAGTTATAATTTATCCAAATCAAGTGGTTTGGTTTATAAGAATTGCTAAAGTTAGTGGATTTGTCTTGTCTTTATATCTTATTAGAGCTTAACTTCGGGATCTTTCAATTATTTCTTTGCTATTTTATATTGCTTAATAATCATCATGTGGGACTCGGAATCTGAATTTTCTTTACCTTTCTTGCTGTTTATACGGTATAAGTGAAGCCAAAAAAAAAAAAAAATCAGAATTTAAACAGTTGGGATGCTTCTCTTTTTCTTTTTAAATCTGAGTTGTAATTAAAAAGAAAAATAAGGTCCAATTTTTGTATGAAAAATGTGATAATTAAAAAAAATTACTAAATAAATGAAAAAAATTGCTATTATAATCGTAATATGATCATAGTTTCTCCTGCAATTGAAAATTCCTTCTATCTGCATTCTGCATCATGAACATATATATATATGTAGTCCTCCTTATCTTTGAGTAATAACATCCAACAAAGAGGTTGTTTTGACAAGATTGCTTGGAGTTACTCCAATAGGAAAATGGAGACGCCAAAGCATGATTTTGGAGCACTCTTCTGGTGGGATACCTTTTAAGCTAGTTTCATCTTTTAGAACTGCTTGTATCAAAAATTTGAGTGAATTCTGAAGGAAAAAGAAAAACATTATTAATGGTTATAATAAAACAAAAAATTCTTAAAGTTTATGGCAAATTAAACACCCAGGTATTGGACACTTAAGATTTCAGAACCCACAAGTGTAATGGCTGTTTTTGCCCTATCTAGCCCTCATTTTTTTGTACAATATAGCAAGGAATTAAATGCCTTTTTGCAATTAGGACTTGAACCCATATTTGTGATTGGCTTTTTGTGAGAAAAAACCATAAAGACTTCCGAATTAAAACGGACGGTATTTCACAAGCTAAAAGTGCATAAAAGATTTTGCTTGCCTGTGAAGTCCCTTGAACATGTGTGGGGCGACACCATCTTGTTAACCAACATAAAGAGAAAAGAACAACAGCTTTCTTCTATAACTGGACTTTCTTCTTCGATCTCTCTAACTGGCCCTATCTTGTTAACCAATCGGAGGTAATGGAGTTTTAAGTGTGAAAATTTTGGTCACCTCCGTTGAATTAATTGGAAGTACTGTTGCCATCATAGAATAGACCGGGGGGGGGGGGGGTATTAGGAAGACTATGATCAATCAAGCTTCATTTTATATATTTGAATGTTTTGGAGGTTATAAGATGGGTATTTTCTTTTTATGCAAGGTAGGGGCTGATGCGTTGTGAACTTATGATTTGGTTCACGTAGTTGTCTCTAGAAGTGGAAGGAAACATGAAAGAAAACGCGATATATATGAGGCTTTGAGTTGCTATCCGCACCAAACGGCTGTTGAGATGGAACCCATCAAACTCAATTGTCCTCCAAAACAATTTAAACCTATTTTTATCAGGATTCATTTTTCTAATACCTGGAGTTTTGTCGCCCAGAAAACCCGAGTTCCCGTGAACAAAAAAATGCAGTAGACTCCATCTTACTTAAAAACACTTGCTTCATTGAACCTTTTTATTATTAAAATATATGAAATTATGTAAGATTAAGAAATTCAAGATCCTTGGATATGAATTTTCATGTCGAAATCATAGCTATGAATTCATGAAGTTAATCATCATTTTTGGTTCCCATTTCCCAAGGACAGTCGAAAGTATAACCTCAGTGAACAATATAACCGGATGGCTGTAAAATTTGACTCGCCAAAACTGAGAAAGAAGAGCAACCAGTATTGGAAATAAAAAATTCTATTACAAAACATATCAAACTAAAATTCTTTAACGGCATCCAACCACAGTTGACAAAGATAAAGTAAACAAGACAATCCAACAATCCTGATAAAAATCTCAACCACAACAGGACACAGATGGAAGCAAGTGAAAATAGGTGCAAAAAAACTACCCCATAAATACCAGAGAAAAATAAGACCAAAATTTAGACATCTATACTAGCAGTCATAACTCTCTCAAATCATAACTCATTTCTTCTTGGCAGCAGATTTTGTGACCTTGGCACCGCTTGGGTCCTTCTTTTCAACACTCTTGATGACACCAACAGCCACAGTCTGGCGCATGTCCCTGACAGCAAAACGTCCCAGAGGTGGGTACTCTGCGAAAGTTTCAACAACCATAGGCTTGGTGGGAATCATCTTCACCATCCCTGCATCACCATTCTTCAGGAACTTAGGCTCCTTCTCAAGCTCCTTGCCAGATCGTCTGTCAATCTTGGTCAACAATTCCGCGAATTTAACAGCAATGTGAGAGGTGTGACAGTCAAGGACTGGGGTATATCCACTTGCAATCTGGCCTGGGTGGTTCATGATGATGACCTGAGACGTGAAGCTGGCGGCCTCCTTTGCAGGATCATCCTTAGAGCTTGAAGCAACAAAACCACGCTTGAGATCCTTCACAGCAACGTTCTTTACATTGAACCCAACGTTGTCACCAGGTAGAGCCTCCTGGAGAGCTTCATGGTGCATCTCAACAGATTTTACTTCAGTGGTCAGACCAGTGGGACCAAAAGTCACAACCATACCAGGTTTAAGGACACCAGTTTCCACACGACCAACAGGGACAGTTCCTATGCCACCAATCTTGTAGACATCCTGAAGTGGGAGACGCAGTGGCTTGTCTGAAGGCCTCTTAGGCTCAGTGATCTGGTCAAGAGCCTCAAGGAGAGTGGAACCCTTGTACCAGTCAAGGTTGGCAGATCTCTCAATCATGTTGTCACCCTCAAAACCAGAGATTGGGACAAATGGGATCTTCTCGGGGTTGTAACCAACTTTCTTAAGGTAAGAAGAGACCTCCTTTACAATTTCGTCATACCTTGCCTTGGAGTACTTTGGGGTTGTGGCATCCATCTAAACCAAACAATAATTGAAAATCAGATAAGTCACAGAATCAAGTTTAAAATCACCAAAATATTGAAAAGGGACATCAATGAAATAACAAACATGAACGAGTTCTGAACCTCACCTTGTTGCAGCAGCAAATCATCTGCTTGACACCGAGGGTAAATGCAAGCAAAGCATGCTCACGGGTCTGGCCATCTTTAGAAATACCGGCTTCAAAACCACCAGTGGTTGAATCAATAATGAGAACAGCGCAATCAGCCTGTGAGGTACCAGTAATCATGTTCTTGATGAAGTCACGATGTCCAGGGGCATCAATGACAGTGCAATAATATTTGGTGGTCTCAAACTTCCACAAGGCAATATCAATGGTAATACCACGTTCACGCTCAGCCTTAAGCTTGTCAAGCACCCAGGCATACTTGAATGATCTTTTGTTCATCTCAGCAGCTTCCTTCTCGAACCTCTCAATAACACGCTTGTCAATACCACCAAGCTTGTAGATCAAATGACCAGTAGTTGTTGACTTCCCAGAGTCAACGTGGCCAATGACCACAATGTTGATGTGAGCCTTCTCCTTACCCATTATAAAACTCGGGAGAGAAGCTAAAAATCGAGAAGAAACATATTCATAAAATAAATCACATATCAATATGAAAAAATCAAAACTCAAAAAATTTCCCTCTGCCTAACCACAGAACACAATAAAACCATATCGTGTGAATAAGCAATAATAAATCACAGATCAAATTGAAGAACAGTTTTATGAAGAATAATTCGACTCAGTTTGAAAAACCAAAATAAACCCAAATTTAAAATTCAACAGATTCAAAATAGATAAAGCGTGGCCGCTGGGATTCGAGCCCAGGTCCTCCAAAGATATGGAGTTCTTTCCACTGAATTACAGCCACTGTTAACACATCTCTTACAATAAAGACACTCAAAAGTTTCAATTGAAAAAAAAAAAGAAAAGAAAAAGACCCTCTAAACCTTTGATTGTTATCGTTTACAAGTTTCCCATAGGTTTCATTTGCTTCAATACATCCGCTATCACAGGATTTTCTCAGAAAACAAATTCTATAATTTTACACTAAAATATATGCATAATATCTAAAAACACAACAATCAAATCAAATCAAAACAAAACTAAATTCATATCCGAAATTACACAATAAAGAATTAACCAAAGAAAACATAGCAGAATAATTTAATAAGGCATATCAAGCTGAGAAAAATAAAAATGACTTTATATAAACTACAACCAAATCATATAAAAAAAAATTGAATCACTATTTCAACTGCCAGACAATCAGAACAAATATATTCTTCAAATCAAAGCAACAAAATTTTAAAAAAAATAATAACTCAGAAGGATTTTTACCTGCAAGCTAAAATGAACTCCTCCCAGGTTCGCTTGAACAGCTGGCGTCCTCGTCCAAGCTCAAGAAAGCGTCCGAGTGCACGATGTAAAAAGTGAGCCGCACCCTGATTTAAATAGCCACTCTCTCAGTGTCGGTTTAACTGGGTTTCTTTCTGAGACGTTGGATTATCTTTAATCCAACGGCTAAAGTTCGACATCTCACATTAAGCCGCCAAAGGGTTTCGATATTTTTCTACTTCCTTCCACCACTTCAGCATAGATGCCCAAACTGGATTTTACTTCCCTACGGGAAACCAACAATACCCTTTACCTTTTACAAATTGACACGAGAGGTCTTAAAATGTTCAAACTACCAATTTTACCCACCACTCTTTACCCAATTTTCGGTGTTCTTCTATTCCCGACCGGATTGTTTAGATTTTTAATTAAACTGATTTGGTGCAAAGCGAACTTTTCGATTTGTTGCATTTGATTCTTATGATGTTTTACTGATTATCATCACGATCAAAAGTCTTTAAACTAAGACCACGTTTGGCTTCCACTTGAATTTATCCAGACGTGCCACCAATTTTTTTGTTAACAAACTTAAGAAATGAACAGTTTCGAAATGACTTATAACTTGACTTAGCAAGCAAAAACTCTACCAAGAAGCTCTTGAGATTTTAAGACTTTCCCCCGGTTGATTCGATCAAGGCAAAAGAGTCCATCATCGAATTCTGCAACCCTTTTCCAGCGAGAAATTTTTCTTTACGACCATATTCTTTATGTGCAGGAGAAATATAGGGCATCGGAAGATGCATGAAGCATGTTTGATGTTATGCCCGAAAGAAATTAAACAAAACGGAGTTAAAAAAATAAGGGTTTAATGAGTTTTGAACTAACGGGGTAAAAAAAAGTACTTGGTTTAAATTAAAGAAAGACAACTGGCCAAGCATGCATCAATAATCTTGATGAAAAGTATCAACAAAAACTGTAAGAAACGGATGAAAGAGTATCACAATTCGTCCAAAGAAACTGCAAGAAAATACTACATAAAATAAAGACCAAAATTAACACAAACACCCTGGCTGTGATAATATTATCTCTCGAATGATATCTCATTTCTTCTTGGCAGCAGACTTGGTGACCTTGGCACCGGTTGGGTCCTTCTTTTCAACACTCTTGATGACACCGACGGCCACAGTCTGGCGCATGTCCCTGACAGCAAAACGCCCAAGAGGTGGGTACTCGGAGAAAGTCTCCACAACCATAGGCTTGGTGGGAACCATCTTCACCATACCTGCATCACCATTCTTCAGGAACTTAGGCTCCTTCTCAAGCTCCTTGCCAGATCGTCTGTCAATCTTGGTCAACAATTCTGCGAATTTAACAGCAATGTGGGAGGTGTGACAGTCAAGGACTGGGGCATATCCATTTCCAATCTGGCCAGGGTGGTTCATGATGATGACCTGAGAGGTGAAGTTGGCAGCCTCCTTGGCAGGATCATCCTTAGAGTTTGAAGCAACATAACCACGCTTGAGATCCTTGACAGCAACATTCTTCACATTGAACCCAACGTTGTCACCAGGGAGAGCCTCCTGGAGGGCTTCATGGTGCATCTCAACAGACTTAACTTCAGTGGTCAGACCAGAGGGACCAAAAGTCACGACCATACCAGGTTTAAGGACACCAGTTTCCACACGACCAACAGGGACAGTTCCAATGCCACCAATTTTATAGACATCCTGAAGTGGGAGACGGAGTGGCTTGTCTGAAGGCCTCTTGGGCTCATTGATCTGGTCAAGTGCCTCAAGGAGAGTGGGACCCTTGTACCAGTCAAGATTGGTAGATCTCTCAATCATGTTATCACCCTCAAAACCAGAGATTGGGACAAATGGGATCTTTTCAGGATTGTAACCTACTTTCTTTAGATAAGAAGAGACTTCCTTGACAATTTCATCATACCTTGCCTTGGAGTACTTTGGGGTTGTCGCATCCATCTATACCAAATGATAATTGAAAATCAGTTTAGTCTCAAAATCAAGTTTAAATGACCAAAATTACTGAAAAGGGGCATCGATACAATAAAAAAATGAACATGCATGAGTTCTAAACCTCACCTTGTTGCAGCAGCAAATCATCTGCTTGACGCCAAGGGTAAATGCAAGCAATGCATGCTCACGGGTCTGACCATCCTTAGAGATACCGGCTTCAAAACCACCAGTGGTTGAGTCAATAATGAGAACGGCGCAGTCAGCCTGTGAGGTACCAGTAATCATGTTCTTGATAAAGTCACGGTGTCCAGGGGCATCAATGACAGTGCAATAGTATTTGGTGGTCTCAAACTTCCACAGTGCAATATCAATGGTAATACCACGCTCACGCTCAGCCTTAAGCTTGTCAAGCACCCAGGCATACTTGAATGACCTTTTGTTCATCTCAGCAGCCTCCTTCTCAAACCTCTCAATAACACGCTTGTCAATGCCACCAAGCTTGTAGATCAAATGACCAGTTGTTGTTGACTTCCCAGAGTCGACATGGCCAATGACCACAATGTTGATGTGAACCTTCTCCTTACCCATTATAAAACTCGGGAAAGAAGCTGAAAATCAAGGAAAAAAAGGTAATCATAAAACAAATCACATAAACTCAAGACACAGTTTCCCTTGCCTAAGCACAATAGTAATTCCACATCGAGATCACACGATAAAACCCATATCTTATGAATATGAAATAATAAATCTAAGATCCAATTTAAAAAAAAAAAAAAGCTTACAAAGAATAGTTCAACTCATTTTAGAAAAAGAAATCAATCCAACGTTAAAATCCTAGATCCAACAGATTTAACATCGATAAAACATGGCCGCTGGGATTTCGGCCCAGATCCTCCAAAGATAACGGAGTTCTTTCCACTGAACTACAGCCACTAGATCTTAACACATCCTTTACCATGAAACAAGTCAAACATTTCGTTTGAAAACAAATAAGTCTAAGAAAATAATGATTCTTTAACATTTGGATTTCTTTTTTTTAATAAACTTCCTTTTAGGCTTTGCTTCAATAGATCAGTTACCACAGGAATTATTTTCTCAGAAAATAAATTTTAGAATTTAAGAAAGAACATAGATGCAAACAATCCAAAAACACAACAATCAAAACAAAAAGAAGAGTAAAAGGGGACTCAGATCCGAGACTATACAAAGAAAAAAAAAAGAATCAGCTCAGAATCATTTAACAATACATAAAGGAAGCGAAGGACAATAAAATTTACTATAAGCAAATCAAGTGAAAAAAATAGAACTACTATTTCAGCTACCAACCAATCAGATTGGATTTTTTCTTCAAATCAAAGCAATAAAATTTGAAGAATAATAATTTATAAAAGGATTTATACCTGCAAGCTACAAAAAAGACTCTTTGAGATTCGTTTGACCAGAAGCTATCCTCGTCGCAGCGGGAGACAGCAAGTGAAAGAGGGCGAAAGCAGCATCTTGCTTTTAGCTTTAAGTAGTCACTCTCCTAGGCAATGCTTGGCCTAACTAGGGTTTCTTTATCACCCGTTGGATTAGAGATAATCCAACGGTTCACGTTCGGGATCTCACATTAGCCGCTAAAGGTTTTATACCTCCTCCCACGTCAGACGATATGCCCTAATTTGGCTTTTACTTTCCGGTGGCAGAGCTACAATACCCCTAACCCTTTTCTGAAATAACAGGGAACTCCTTAACCTATCCGAGCAAGCAATTCTACCCTCCAACCCTTTCACTTAAAATAATAAAATTCGACGTGTTTAAGGATAAAAATCCAATTAGACAATAAATAAATAACTTTGCAATAAATATATCTATTCAGGTGCCTATGTTTAATTCCATGCAATTTCTTTTTAATTTTGTTTATAAATAAGAACATACATATAGCGAAAATTTTCTGGATTAATTTGTGCATCGTAGAGCACCCCATTACTGTTATCGTGTGAAACTTATTTTTATTTTTATTAAAAAAAATCGAAAAATAATGAAGATTGAAAGAATAATGCATCCAAATTTTTCATATTCCCTAAATAAAAGATTGAACAACGGACATTTTCTCCATTCATTGTCATAGTCTGTGGCGTTGACTTAGAACTTGAGTCTCGGCCTGTTAGACTGCCGAGTATCAACATCCTACAACATGATTAGCCTTGCAACCCAAGTTTTCTTGACAAACGGCGATGCCTTTCACGACCCAACTCGTTCAATTTACATCCCGTGTAAGATGGGTGGGAGGGAACATACAAAAAAGATTACAAGGAAAGAAGATGGAAGCTAGGATTATCGTCATAAGCCAACCTTTCCACTTTAATCGTCGATCCCGTAGTCTTCCCCAAAGTATTTATCAACTAAACCATTGGCCATGTTTCCCAAGTCTTCATTTTCGTGAAACTGGTATCTTTCCACAGCATCAATCCCATCCTCTTGCTCAACTAGTTTCGGACCCTCTCCATGCGGCATTCCTCTCAAGATCTTTCGCGCATGGAAAATGAGAAAGGCTCACGTTATTCCTCAAAACACTAAGAAAAGATTGTCGAGCAATTTACTTCGAGGAACGATATGTAGCCTAATTTAGACATTGGGAGCAAGTAAAACGAGTGTGCAAGAAGGAATATCGATCTTCCTAGGCATTCTAATCAAGTGAAATGCCTATACTATTTCATAAGCACCAACACACCGGAATACAAAATCAAAATCAATCCGGTGTACATAATATATATAACTTCTGTATTGCATAACTGATGTGAAAACTAACAAAGAAATTGCTAGAGTTGCTCACCAGCTCCACGAATTGAAGTCCAAGTCTGGCAGCCTCTATATCAGCAGATCTAACCAAATCAACGAAACCAGAAAGGCAGCCTCTCTGAACAAGGGAAATCAATGGCTCCTGGATCAGATTTGGCTTCCCGTCATCTCCTGTAGGGGCAACACAGAGGTTTCCCAACACAAATGCTACTTCCTTTCTTACATCAAAGGGTGCTGTTGAAAGAAGGCGTAGTAATAAAGGCACCACTTCACTACAATATATCAACTGCTTGTGCTCGGTAGAACCAGCTGCTACATTAGATAGAATCCATGATGCTTCCTGCATGAACGATAACGCATCGGGTGAGAATGAATGATTGATTAATACCAGCACAATTAAGTGAACGAACTCACTTTCTTCAAGACCCTGTGCTCACTCTTCGACATTTTTCTAGGACTTTTATGACAGTATCTGAAAGGCAATTAAGATCACCAATATTTTACATATAATAAGATAAGGTTTGCAATAAATCATCTCTAAGCAAGCAGAGGTATTAACTAACCAGTGATTTCATGCCCAGGGACAACAGCAGTAGTAAGTTGTATGAGAATCACCAGCCACAAGATTGCCTAAACTTCTCAGTACCTAGATGAAAAATTATTTCTTTATAAGAATCATGCATTTAAGGAATAAATGGTCTCGAAAACCAACATGTCAATCCATGAACAATGCAGTGTAACAAGCAAATCAATACTGCTTGAGAAAGAAATACACCAGAAGATTTGCGTTAACAAACTCAAACTTTGAAATTCCTTACCATACATGGTCTTTTGAGATTTGTAAGAAGAATTATAATTATTTTGCTTTTACTTTCATGAGCTTGCTTTCATTATGAAATATTAGGCAATTAGAAACAAAAGTAGCATCATTGCAAAAGTATGCCAAGTGGACAAGCATATAAGCATAAACTAGCAACAAGAGCAAAAGCATAAATCATGTTGTATGTTACCGGAATGAGCAATTGCAGACTATTTGATGTTGCCAATCTTGCCACAAGAGGTTGAAGGACATCACTCTTCACCAGAACACCGGTAGCGAAATTGGAAAGTGCTGAGAGATACACCACCACCCATGCTACTTCAGTGGCCAGCTCCTTGTCCCCGGATTTGAGTAGTAACTTCTGAATGCATATAAAGTCATGTACATTCAACAGAATTCCATATAGTTAATTTGACCTCTGCACTCAAGATTGTCTTAAGTGTCGAAGAATAGCATCAAGTACTCCATCAACTTTCATGAGCTCTGTCGCCGCCTCCGTTGAGCCGCCACGTTCCCAACTAAAAGGAAGGAAAGAGAACAGCCCCAGATCAAAACGGGAGCTTATAACAGTAGGGAAAAACCTAGAATGGAATAGAGAGATAGGAGTCGGAGAGATCCGCGAGACTTTCTTTTCTCCCCGCAGGCTCTAGCGCAAGAGCAATGCGAACAGCTGATTCTCACGCAAGGGCAAAGAGAACAGGGGATAATAGAACCGCTACTCGATAGCATGAATCCCAGCAGCCTTTTTGTCCTACTCTTGGGGCATTATTAAAAGAAAAGAAGAGGAATTCCTCGCTGGCCGATCTAATTCCTCATATTCAACTCTCGCGTCCCTGTTCAAACAAGCAGCTTCTATTCGTATAATAAGACGGTGCTTCCCGCTTTCAGGAAAGTGAAGTACTTCAGGTAATGGATTCAGCTTGAACTAATAAAGCAACGAACGACGGGGAATCGAGTTTTTCCCGTTTTATATATTTAGCCCTCGACTTCTTGATAATTTCTTTTTGAGAGTTTTTTTTTTTTTTTGGGCCACTTTAAACAATATTCAATTAACTATGCGTAATTTATTATTATTATTTTTTTTACCTTAAGTCTATATATTATACGCTTTGCTTTTATCTTTTTTATAAAATTATATTAAATTTTATCAAAATTATTATAAATATTATTAAAATTATATTAA
>JBBYHO010000012.1:8492234-8507383 GCA_038382025.1 Adansonia gregorii
ACATTATTAGTGAATAACTCGTGTAGAAACAATCATGTTATTTGTTTCTAACAATCGGGATAGCGATTTTATCTAATTAAATTACATTAGTTTTCTGAAGAAACCTTTTAGGATTGTTATTTATTTATTGTTACCAAATTGTTTATTGGTTTTGAAAAGGGAAGTTATCGGGGCTGGCCATGGAACCTTGTCATGTTCAAGGTACATATAGTATGCTCATATGAGAAGTGTGATCTTTAGAGGGATGGACTAGGATCAATAAGAATAATGTGAAATGGCGATACTTACTGTGATGAGTTATGATTTGCAGGATGAGAAAGCAGTGGAGGTCTAATGAATAGTTTCAGTTTGTGTAATAACTTGGGTAGTACCTTATACGAAAGGAGCAACTATTTATGTGTCAATTTACGCTTAAAATGCTGTAGCGGGAAAATGGAACTTAGGTTCCGAGAAGAATTTCAGGTTAGAATTTGATTGCAGAAATAGGACATTGTGGTATGGTAGCAAATATAGCTCCTGTAGTTGGTTCTGGTGGTTTTGGAGACACTTGAACTATGCTGACTCTGAGGTTCAATTGTCATCTTCAAGCATGATTTACCAAATAAACCAACTTTCATGGGAAAAAACAGAAGAAATTATTTGCTTTCTGCTTACCATAGAGCCGCTGCTTCTCTGGGAAAATCTATTTCAGGTGTCGTTATTTAATTTTTCAATCATATCGAGTTTCTACGTCGAAGGCAACCCTGTTCTAACCTGCTCTATTTGGGTTTGGGTGTTTCGGTAACCCCTTCTCGCATACATTAATTCTAATGCAGAATATATCTTTGTCGATGAAAAATGACTTCTTTCATTTTGCGGGTCAATGCTTCAAAGATTCTGCTTCTGAGCCCATGGATAATTCAATCATTAAATGAATGCTGATCATGTCCTACAAGTGCGCGAGACGCCATGATTGGAGCAGCATTGGTGCCATAAGGATGCTGTAATGTTAGTTAAAAGCATGCTGCTGTTTTCGTTATTGTCGTTCCTCGTTCCACAGTGAAAGAAACATCAAACAGGAACATAAGATAATATACATATATTTTACTATTCCTTTAGTTTACAATCATCTGGTTTTAACTGGTGCTAACTTGCATCTAAGGGAAGATTTGCAGTGTTTTGCTTTTTTAACCTCATGAAATATATATAAATATATATATGGAGCTTATTTCTAGCTTCATTGGATTTACACTGTCTCCAATACCATGGTTTTATTTCCTCGTCAAGCTTGGTGTTGGGAAAAAAATGGACTGGACCAGTTCAAATGGAAAACCAGAAGTCGGTCTGGTTTGCTATTTATAAATTAAAAAAATAAAGATCAACTAAAGATTGTACTTTTTTAACTAAATGCATATTTATATTAAGGTTTTAGTATACTAATTATGCATCAAACAAATTTGTTTTCCTGTCAAATATTATTACATTTTCAACCTTAATTGTATATTTTAGCTTTTATTTTTGGTCATTACAGCAAGTATTACATAAATACTTGTCATATATAAATATTTAAATAAAGAATCTGGATAATATATATGGCAAGGGTAAAATTTCTTACTATATTCTCACTTAGGTCCTCAATATATTTCTTATTATATTTTTAGTGAGGCCATTGAGATTGAATTCTTTTCCTTAAAAAAGTTTTGTATGGTCAAAAAGGGCTTCTGCATGTTAAGGTTATACAACTTGTAGAGGATATAAATGCAAAAACTTTATGGATAATTATTTATAAAATAATTTATATTTATAACTAAAAACATATAATCACAATATAACATCTGATATAAAAAATAAAAAAATAAATTAACAAATTAATATATAATTTAACAAATTTGAATATAATATCCAAACTATTATAATTCAAACAAATCTATAAATTGTTAGTATAAATTATTTTATTTTTGTGATTAATTGAATATTTCAAATAAAAAAAAATCATAAATTCAAAATTTATATTATTTTGTATTCTTTAATATTTTCCCCACTAAAGAGCAAAAAGGATTCGGCGCAAAAAAGAATTAAAAATAAAAACAGGGGAATACAGAAAGTAGGGTTTTATTGCACCCACTGTTCACTGCCTCTTAATTCTTCACTTAATTATCTTCATACAACGTTTTTCCCTTCTGGGTTTGGGTTCTTCTTTGCAGGTAATTGAAAATGGCTGGGGTAAGAGAGATAACTGCTGCAGAGCTCCTGGAAGTAAGTTTTTCTTCATGTTCTAGTATCCGTTTGGTTTCTGAGGAAGTGTGTGACAACGATATTCCACGTATGGGTGTTCCTTGTTTAGCTAGGAATTGGAAGGGTTTTGATTTTCCTTAGATATTCTTATTGAACAAATAAAAACTATGACTTTGAGCTCTTGTTCTTTTATACTGATTGATTCAGGTTCTTAACTTTCTTCTTCCTTTTTTGGCGCATTATGCTTTATTTCAGGGTACAACAAGGCAAACTCTGTTTTTTCAGAGAAATTCTTCGATTAGGCGAGGTAAACTGTTGCGGGGCAAGCTCAATAATCCGAGTCGGATGGGTTATAGGTCTAGTACAAAAGGTGTTTCTTTGATTTGCTCTGCTCGATCAAAGGTTAGAGCAATGGCTCCTGGAAATGTCCGTACTAGTTTGGTCGATGAGCAGGCTGGATTGGTTGAAAAACCTGCTCAAGAGGTCATACATTTCTATCGTGTCCCTTTGATTCAAGAAAGTGCAAACGATGAGCTCCTCAAATCGGTTCAAACCAAAGTTTCCAATCAGATTGTTGGTTTGAAAACTGAGCAGTGTTTTAATATCGGGCTTGCTTATCAGATTTCGACGGAGAAGCTCTCAACACTTAAATGGATTCTTGGGGAAACATATGAGCCTGAGAATTTGGCAACTGAGAGTTTTCTTGTGAAGAAGAGAAAAGAAGGGTTGAATACAGTGATAGTTGAAGTTGGGCCTAGGCTGTCTTTTACAACTGCATGGTCCTCAAATGCTGTTTCGATTTGTCAATCGTGTGGCTTGACTGAGGTAACTCGAATGGAGAGGTCGAGAAGATACTTGTTGTATAGTAAGGGAGCCTTGCAGGAAAATCAAATTAATGAGTTTGCGGCAATGGTTCATGATCGGATGACGGAGTGTGTTTATAGCCAGAGGCTCACTTCGTTTGAAACCAGTGTGGTTCCAGAGGGGGTTCGTTTTGTGCCTGTCATTGAGAGGGGAAGGAAAGCATTGGAGGAAATTAATCAGGAAATGGGTTTAGCATTTGATGAGCAAGATTTGCAGTACTATACCAGGCTGTTCACAGAGGACATTAAGCGGAATCCAACAAATGTAGAGTTGTTTGATATTGCCCAATCTAACAGTGAGCACAGCAGGCATTGGTTTTTCACAGGGAAGATTGTTATTGATGGACAGCCCATGGATAGGACCCTTATGCAAATTGTCAAGAGCACTTTGAAAGCAAATCCAAATAATTCTGTCATTGGATTTAAGGATAATTCGAGTGCAATAAAGGGATTCCTTGCATACCGATTACGACCAGTTAAGCCCGGAACAGCCTGCCCACTAAACGAAACAACTTGTGAAATTGATGTCTTGTTTACAGCCGAAACACATAACTTCCCATGTGCAGTGGCACCCTACCCTGGTGCAGAGACTGGCGCAGGTGGTCGAATCAGGGATACACATGCCACAGGAAGAGGTTCTTTTGTTGTTGCATCCACAGCTGGTTACACAACCGGGAATCTTAATATAGAGGGATCATATGCTCCATGGGAAGATCCATCATTCACCTATCCGTCAAATTTGGCTTCTCCTTTGGAAATACTCATTGAGGCTAGCAATGGTGCATCAGACTATGGTAACAAATTTGGTGAACCCTTGATACAGGGTTTTACTAGAACGTTTGGAATGAGACTCCCTAGTGGTGAACGACGTGAATGGTTGAAGCCTATCATGTTCAGTGGAGGCATTGGACAGATTGATCATGCTCATATATCAAAAGGGGACCCTGAGATTGGAATGTTGGTTGTAAAGATTGGTGGCCCTGCATATCGAATTGGAATGGGCGGTGGAGCTGCATCCAGTATGGTTAGTGGCCAGAATGATGCAGAACTTGATTTTAATGCTGTACAACGTGGAGATGCTGAAATGGCACAAAAATTGTACCGTGTAGTTCGTGCCTGCATTGAGATGGGGGAGGATAACCCAATTATTAGCATTCATGATCAGGGAGCTGGTGGGAATTGTAATGTTGTGAAGGAAATTATATACCCAAAGGGTGCTGAGATTGATATTAGGGCCATTGTTGTTGGAGATCACACAATGTCTGTGTTGGAGATATGGGGTGCAGAGTATCAAGAACAAGATGCAATCTTGGTGAAGCCTGAAAGCCGCAATCTTTTGGAATCAATATGTGCCAGGGAAAGACTTTCAATGGCTGTTATTGGGACCATTAATGGTGAGGGACGTGTTGTTCTGATTGATAGCTTAGCCATTGAAAAAAACCTTGCAAGTGGACTCCCTCCCCCTCCTCCTGCTGTTGATCTTGAGCTTGAGAAAGTGCTGGGTGACATGCCTCAAAAATCCTTTGAATTCAAGCGAGTGGCTTATGCTCGAGAGCCACTTGATGTTGCTCCTGGAATCACAGTCATGGATTCATTGAAGAGGGTATTAAGACTTCCATCTGTATGTTCCAAACGGTTTCTAACAACAAAAGTTGATAGATGTGTAACAGGTCTTGTAGCCCAGCAGCAAACAGTTGGTCCCTTGCAGTTACCTCTTTCCGATGTTGCAGTCATTGCTCAAAGTTATGTTGACTTAAATGGAGGTGCCTGTGCCATTGGAGAGCAGCCAATCAAGGGGCTGCTTGATCCGAAAGCAATGGCTAGATTGGCTGTTGGTGAAGCTCTCACAAATCTTGTTTGGGCAAAGGTTACTTCTCTTTCTGATGTTAAAGCAAGCGGAAATTGGATGTATGCTGCCAAGCTTGAGGGGGAAGGAGCAGCCATGTATGATGCTGCTATTGCTCTTTCAGAAGCGATGATTGAACTTGGTATTGCTATTGATGGTGGGAAGGACAGTCTTTCCATGGCTGCCCATGCAGGTGGTGAGGTTGTTAAGGCTCCTGGAAATCTTGTACTTAGTGCCTATGTCACTTGTCCTGACATAACAAAAACAGTAACCCCAGATTTGAAGCTAGGAGATGATGGTATTTTGCTTCATATTGATTTGGCAAAGGGAAAGAGGCGTTTAGGTGGATCTGCTCTGGCTCAGGTTTTTGATCAAATTGGGAATGACTGCCCTGATCTTGATGATGTTTCTTACCTTAAAAGAGTTTTTGAGGCTGTGCAGGACCTTCTTGGAGATGGTATGATCTCTGCAGGTCATGATATCAGTGATGGGGGGTTACTAGTTTGCGCCTTGGAGATGGCTTTCGCTGGAAATTGTGGCATTATGTTGGACTTGGCTTCGGGAGGGAATGGTGTTTTCCAATCATTTTTTGCTGAAGAGCTTGGTCTTATTCTTGAGGTAGGCAAGAATAACTTGGATAGGGTGATGGAGAAGCTCAGTAGCGTGGATGTTTCTGCTGAGATAATAGGACAAGTAACCACCTTATCCATGATAGAGCTAAATGTTGATGGAATTACTCATTTAAATGAGAAAACTTCTCTCCTCAGAGATATGTGGGAGGATACAAGTTTCCAGCTTGAAAAGTTGCAGAGACTGGCTTCTTGTGTGGAATTGGAGAAAGAAGGTTTGAAGTTTCGGCATGAGCCTTCTTGGCCATTGTCTTTCACTCCTTCCATTACGGATGAGAAATACATGACTGCAACTTTAAAACCGAAAGTAGCTGTCATTCGAGAGGAAGGGAGCAATGGAGACAGAGAAATGTCGGCGGCATTTTATGCTGCTGGTTTTGAGCCTTGGGATGTTACAATGTCTGACCTTCTTAATGGAGCTATTTCTTTGCATGATTTCCGTGGGATTGCATTTGTTGGAGGTTTTAGTTATGCTGACGTGCTTGATTCTGCAAAAGGTTGGGCTGCGTCCATACGATTCAATCAGCCTCTTCTCGATCAATTTCAGGAGTTCTACAAGCGCCCAGATACTTTCAGTCTTGGCGTTTGCAATGGATGTCAGTTAATGGCTCTCTTAGGTTGGGTCCCAGGGCCCCAAGTTGGGGGTGTTTTTGGTGCTGGGGGGGACCCCTCACAGCCAAGGTTCGTTCACAATGAGTCTGGACGGTTCGAATGCCGCTTCACAAGTGTGACTATAATGGACTCTCCTGCCATGATGTTCAAAGGAATGGAAGGTAGTACATTAGGTGTGTGGGCTGCCCATGGTGAAGGAAGAGCATATTTTCCCGACGATGGCGTCCTGGATCGTGTACTGCATTCAGATTTGGCTCCATTAAGATATTGCGACGATGATGGGAATCCAACAGAGGCTTACCCCTTCAATTTGAACGGTTCACCATTAGGAGTGGCAGCGATTTGTTCTCCGGATGGTCGACATCTTGCCATGATGCCTCATCCAGAGCGGTGTTTCCTGATGTGGCAGTTCCCTTGGTATCCAAAAGACTGGAATGTCGACAAGAAAGGCCCTAGCCCATGGTTACGGATGTTCCAAAATGCCAGAGAGTGGTGCTCGTGATTTTGGTTAGTTTTTCAACAAATTCCTGATGTTTGATATTATTAGCAATTCATATATGAAAATAATTAAAAGCATTGTCTATATGCCTGTCTTCGATGAAATTCTGCAATTTTAATCCTAGTGCCATAATCGAAGGAACTGAAAGTAATTTGACCCTGGCGAAAATCATGTTCCAATCTTTAATTTATGCTGGATGATACTAGTTTATTTGAAAATAACATCTTCATTGAGCTAGTAGCTTAGCTCAATTAATTCATGTAGTTCTCCTCTAGAGGTGGCATCTAGCAGTTTTGAACTTCGAATCTCAATATCTGCAATCATTCCCTTATCCCTAAGCTATAGTCTTTTTTGTATTTAAAAAAAAAAAATCTTTATATAGTAAGTGTAAAGTTTCAGAATCTGTAGTAAACTAAGAGATCATGTTATAAAATCGAGCTCACTTTTTTTTTTTTTTTTCCTCTTATCACAGTTTATGAGATGCAAGGACAAATGAGAGGATAGTGGTTGGATCATGGATGCTGCATCTGAGTTTGATTTGGGGGTTTTTTTAAGTATTTATATTGAAATGTCATGAGACCCTCTGGAAAACAGTCATGGGGTTTGCCCTCTTTTCACAAAACTTTGTTTGGTTTGACTGTCTTACTCTGCTCTCTCTCTCTCTCTCTCTCTCTCTCTCTCTCTCTCTCTGTCCCTCATACATATTTACATATGGCAATTTTCCCTTTGAATTTGTAATATTTAATAAAATTTTTGTTATCTAATATATTTGCATTGATGAAAATCGCAGTATCTTGTTTAATATTTTTCTTTGAAATTTCCATAGTCAATACTTACCACCTAGATTTGGCAATCTGCATGCATATCGTGTTTCGATTTTTCCTAGTATCAGTCATGTAAATGTATTCAAAACGCAAATTATTAAATATATCAAAACATTAAATACTAAAACGATGCGTAAGTGTTTAGTAAGTAAGTCAAGTTTATGTCATATTTTCGTCCCATAATTATCAGGTTATAGAAGGCAGAGAGATGGAATTGAAGTTGAAGGTGACGTGCAGAACACAAGTATATAAAAATATAGTCAAAATCAAAATGTTTTTTGAAAATCAATTAACCCTAGGGGTTTGAAGATTTGAATTTCTTCCTGGGACTAATATGAAATATGAAATTCAAAAAGGGCTGTACTTTGATCATGACATGGAGTAAGAGGATAATGATTTAAATAATATAATTTAAATATGTTATTATTTAATACCATTATCAAGTATTATTATTTAATATGTTAATTATTATTTTATTAAATAATATTATTTAATATCATATTATTTAATATAACTTTATTAAATATTTAAGTATCATTAATTAAATTTTATATTGTTCATTTATTATATAATAATTAGATGAATATTAAATATCTACCAATTTAATAATATTTTTAATAACATTCTTATAAGTTTTTCTGTTATATGAAATATTTTTAAAAATAAATTAAATAATATTTGAATATAATTTACAATTATATTAATTCACATTATTATGTAATAAATTTAGTATTAAATAGTTTTATAAAAATTTAATATTTTATATAATTTTTACTTTTTAATATTACTTTATTAATTTTTTAATTATATTGTTTGGTATTATATTGAACTGTAATATTATTTAGATGATATTGAATTTGAGTATTATTAAATCTATTAACATAACTTTTAAAAAATATAATTTTATTTAATAAACATAATATTATTATTTATCTCTTAAATTTAATTTTTATATCAAATGAATTAATTTCATGAAATTTAAAAAATAATATAATAATTTTTTTTTTTCATTTTTGGTACATAGCCTTCCCTTTTTATGTATAGAATTATTTATTATTAACAATTTAAATATTTAATTTCATTTTATAACAGCGTTATTTATCAAATATGTCTTATATTTTCAAATTTTTTTAAAATAAGACAAATCAAAGGACTTGCTTTTCAAATCAGTCGAAAATGGCTCAGTTGTAAGTAACAGTAATTTTATTTTTTTACCAATAAAATTGGAAAATGGTGCAAAGCGGGAAACATGTGTCCGAAAATTAAGAAAGTAAGCAAATTGCCACTGCCATCGCCACCTACCTCTCTCTCTCTCTCTCTCTTTCTCTCTATTCACTTTCTTCAATGCATTAATCTCTCCTTGTCTCAGTCATTTCCCTAACAAAAATTATGCCTTTATTCTCTCTTTGATCTCAAATGTGGCAACTTCTTTTAGGCGCAGCTGTTGCAGGATCCACCGGACTCCTTGCTAAACACCTCTTTAACCCCAACCACAACAACCCCATTTCTCAAGATACCTCGAACGCCAATCTTGATCAAGAAAAACAAGATCTTCGTCTCCAAAATGGGTTTTTCGAATCTGGGTGCGAGAGTAGCTGGGAGGACAACCAGAAGCAAGATAGGATCTTTAGATTTTCCAGTTCTGAGTCTGCTGGAAAATCTGGGGTTAAAGCCAAGGTTAAGAACTTGAGGAAAAGAGTTGTCTTGAACAAGGCTGAGAAGAGATCAAGTGGTGGTGTAGAGATCAATAGAAGGAAGTTTCCTGTTTGCTTGAAGAAGAGGAGAACTGCTAAGAATGTGGCTTATAAATGCGGAACATTCCCTTCTAAAGGTACTTTTTTTTGTTCATATTATGATCTTTTCCATCACGGTTTGCTGAGAAAATGCTGTTTTGTTTAATCATACTCAAAAAAGTTAGAATTTGACATAACTTGATGCTATTAATTGAGTTACCAAACTCCATGTCACTAAAATCAAGACTAGAATTGTACCTACTTCTCCAAATGCCATCTTTTTTGTGGATTCTTTGAAATTTGCTTCCACGCGTTGTTAGATAGTTATAGATATCTGGGTATGCTTTGGTTTTTATGGAATTCTTTTTCTAGCCAAATTATCATTTGTAACATATATTTCATGAAGTATATATCTTTAAGTTCTCAGATTTTGTCATCTAACAATGACAGACAATAATATTTTTATGTACTGCCAAGTCAATGTATAAACCTTTTGTGGCATACATAACTTGTGAACATGGTTATGGAACCAATGGCTTTCTGACAATCACTTAATTCTCAAGGTGCGAAAAAAAGGGGTACTGGTGGGGCGAGCTTTGCAAATGTTTAATTAAAAAATTGTTCTCATGGTAAAGAAATTCCTGACTTGATAATTGATACAATACAATGTGATAAACAGTGATTTTTTAAATAAATATTGTGTACAGTGCCATGTATATTTGTCAAGATATACTAAGGCATTTCCACATACATTCTACGGGTACCGTTTTTATAATCAAATTTCCATTTACATTTTATATGTGCTGGATTTTATATTAATTCTATTAAAATAATATGCTTTGTTCTCAAATCAGGTGAAATTGTCAACTCTTACTTTGTTATAACCATTCTTAACTTATAGGTGGTATGTCAAACTATCAACAGGAAATCTTTGATTACATGTGAACAGCCTCACTGCTAGTTTAAAAAATTTTAGAACCTCTAATAATTTTGACAGTGCTGACAGAGGGGATATTTTTCACTATTTATAACAGTAGCTTTAAATTTTTGATTGTCTTTCCTGTGGCTGGACATATGCATTGGCTTTGTTAGTTTGCGTTGCATCATTGTGGTTGTCTGTTTTAGGATTTGTTCTTTAAACATGTTTAAAGCTCTGAGTTTGACATCTTGATTTACTTTGTATTTTACTCAGATAGCTCGGTATTTCGTTGGGGACTTGGCTTTGGTATCATGTACATGATGTCAGCTGGGAGGGATGAGATCAATAAATTGAACTCGGCCATGGATGAGACTGCGAAAGTGCTTCAGGAGTTAAAAACTAAGCTATGCAAACGGAAATCATCCTGCAATCTACAAGCCTCAAATTCCACAAAAGAAGTTGCTGCAAGCTCAAAGAAATTTAGTGGCAAGAATTCGCAGTTACTGCTCGAGAAGTCCGGTGCAGGGAACAGAGACCGTAATGAGATCAAAGTATGCAGCCTCCCGATAATCGACGATGGTGAATATGCCAGTAGCGTTCTTACTGAAGAGCCTGAACCAGAGCCAGAGGTGGTTGAAATGGATCAACTAGAGGCAGAGCTCGAGTTAGAACTGCAAAAATTGAGTGAGGTTAACCTTTTCAAATACCTTTACATCCTTTATTTAAATTACTTACCAGTTAAAGGGGCTTCTTTTTGACCTGTTTATCCCCATCTTCACGTTCACTAAGTATTTAAGTTATCAATTTCAAAAGTAAATTGGGCTAAAGGACTAAGGCTATATTATTGAATATGAATAGGAACTTCTGCATTCTAGTGTTAAGCCATACTAGCGGGAACTGAAATACATGTGACCAGATTGTTTACAAGAGAAGCGGTATTTAGTTTCGCCTAACAACTTGGAGAAACTTGATAACTGTGGCCACCGGCCAGACCTTAAAGACATAGGATACGCCAATTTGTGAGGTTAGAGTAAAGAAGTATAGTATCTGATGCAGGAGTAAGTTGCATCAGAAAAATGGCAAACTTGTAAATGCATCTTCATTGAGTATATTTTTTCTGCTTTGGATTCTAACGACTCTGTGTCTTCTTGGAATTACAACCTTTTTTGCTACTGACCCGAAAAACCTTCTGCAGACTGAGGTTTCAGCCAAAAGTTTGCATGAGTCAGTGGAGCAGAAGTTTGATTCATACCAGTGCCAGGGAGTATTGCCATCTGAACTAGATCAGAAGCTGTGTCATTTGCTAATTGAGCAGCAGGAAAACCAAATCGAGGAGCTAGAATCTGAGTTGTGTTTGGCTCAATCCAAACTCCGTGAGAAGGAAGCTGAACTCCAAGCAGTGAAGGATTGTGTTAGGCGCCTGACTAACTTCTCTCTGTCAACCGTCTCTGGTAAGACTTCTTATTTCTACCATCGTTCTACCACAAGAAATCAGATTCATGTACTGCTTTATTGTTGTCTCCAGAATTCTAAAGCTACCACTAAACCATATTATGCTCATATCCAATTATGTTAAATACTATAGTATCCATATTTGATACCAATGCAATATTTCTCAGATGATGATACTGAGGCCCAAGGAGAGCAAGAATGTAAGAAGAAGGATCAGGATTGCCCTATGAAAAGTGGATCAGAGACAAGGAAATCATTGGTTGGTATGAAAAGACATATGGAGTTCTAAGTTCAACTGATATTCATGATTACCTTATTTTTCATGGGAAAGACCTAGAAGGTAATACCATAGGCAATCATCAGATCAGATCAGATGCCATCAGAAAATAATACCAATACGTTAGGTCACACCATTTCTAAAGATCTAGCTTGCATTATTCCCTGTGCGTCCCCTGGACCCTTTCAATATTATAATACTGTTAGTATCAGAAACCCATAAATGGTAGTCTTTTTATTGCCATTCTGCCTGTCTGATTATTTTATTAGGATATCTTTATATTATTTTATACCTAGTGTCTGGAGCTGAACTCTCTTTCAACAAGTGATTCCTAATTGACTTAGGCCACTTTGCCTACTTGTTGCCGGTCAAGCTCTTTCTTGAGTGCCCAGGAGAACCTGATATCATAGTTGACTTTTTTGTTTCCTTTTTGGGAGAGGAAATTACCTATTATGTCCACTCACCTCTCGGTAAATTACGAGTCACCCCTTCCGCAAACTCGAGGTTGATTTGAGTGCAATGAAGGGTAATGTTGGAAGCCAGCAGTTGTAGAGAAAAAATTATGGTGCGGTGGTGGTTGCTTTTGCAGAAGCAGATAAAAAGATTGGTGGAGCCATCGGTCATGGTGTGGTGATGACCCCATTCTTGTTCATTACCTGAAAACTTAAACTTTTGCTTTCTTTTTTTGACTTGTAAATGATAGAACCATTTCCCCATGTTAGGCGCCATTGAAGGGTACACAAAAAAGAAGACTTAAAGGCCGATGGTTAACAAATAAAAGTTCCCATGATTTCGAAGAGCTTACAAAGCAAGACATAGAACTTGAGATATCAATAAAAGTTAATGATTGGTTCCTCACTTTAATCTACTTTGAGTCATAATAAGTGAAGAACTTTTCTATCAATTGGGTTTCTTCAAAAAAGAAAAAAAGGAGGAAATGTAAAGATCAAGTTTCATAGTTCAAAGCTCCTTTTAGAATATATATATATATATATATATCAGATAAAACTACTGCTACAGGTAAAAGAAGAATGACCGATGTGATGACTGTCGGGCTAAACCATGCAAATCTAAGAAAACCATAAAAAATAAGTAGAATGTCTGATATTTAAGACATCAGTGTTCAGAGATCTGATGTTTTCATTTAAAGATTGTCTAGGCTGTCAATGTTAGCTCTAGGGATTTAAAATAAACAGGCGAGCATTGATTCAACCATTATTAAATCTACAGTTTTTTACCTAGCCAGCTATTGTTTTTATACTTGCTCGTGGAGGGAAAAAGAGCAAAGATAAAATATAAAAAACAAATTCAACTTATCGAGAATTTTATAATTTTTTAAGCTTTCAACTCTCTCAAGGAAATTGTAAATTACTTTCAAGGTTGGTACTGCTACTTCAAATTACCTTTTTCATCATTTTCACGCTGAAAAGACCTAAAGAATACAGTTTTGTTTGGTAATGATTTTCAGCCCTTAAAAAAGATGAATCAATCAACCATCAAATCATAATGCTTTGTGTGACTGAGTCACTTAACTGAATGGACACCAACCTCCCACCTCCCCCCACCCCTTAACCTTGCCCAGCAAAAATCATTTTCCTTAAAAGATGCTAACCACACTGAATCAAAGATCCATAAATTAACCGCACTTTTAGATTAATCTTGTTGTCTCCTTTAACTTTCATTATTATTTCTAGAGGTTCTTTCTTCAGTCATATAATAACTGACCTCGATGGCAAGGCAATGCCAGGTCAAGCCAAACAGAAACCTACAAAGACTGCAACCTCTAAAAGAAAATAAAATACCTATATATATATGTATACATAGAAATATAATATTTACAATGGATTCACCCATCCGTGCAAAATAGATCTAAAAAGATCTGGAAAAGAGGCAAAAGTAGATAGAAAAACAAAGGAAGGTGACCACTATATATCTTGTTCAGTTTCTTTACCAGAAGCGATACCAAAGACAGCCAGCTATCCCCAGAGTTCTTACACGCAAAAAAAACCACATGCTTTTAGGTAAAGACAAACAACCAAAGAACAAATCTTCCCAATCTCCAAACTCAAAAGGTTCGCACAAAAGGGGGAAAAAAAAGGACCAAATTTGCAAAATCTCATGTAGATAGAGACTTTGTAAAAGAAAAAGGAAAACAGAGAGCTTAAATCTTTGAAATCTTCGAAGAGAAAGAATAGGGTTTTTTTTCCTTCGGGGGAGGGTGGAAATGAAGTTGTCGTCAAAAACCATGTCGAGTCCGGGTCGTGCTGAAAAGTATCCACCGCCATTGATGCGGTTTTTGAGAAGCAATGTTGGGAGCAAAAGCAAGGGAAGATCACGTTCAAGCCCGATGTTTGTTAGAAGAAAGAACACCGCCATTGAAACCCAAGAGCCTTCCTCACCTAAAGTTACTTGCATGGGTCAGGTTCGTGTCAAACGCTCCAAACAAACTGGTTCAAAACCTGGCCAACCAAGGGCCCCGACTCGTCGCCTTAGCCGCTGTAAATGGATCAGAAATGCTCTGTTTTGTCATCATATCCCTGGGAAAGTCAAGGCCAAGCCCCTTTTTAGACACTCTTGGAAGAGATGGGGGCCGTTTTTCCGCATGGGGACCTGTAGAAAACCCAAAATTAGTGAAGATTCATTGAAATTTGGGATCAAAGTCGAAGATTCTGTGGAAGAGGAAGAAGGAAAAAGTGAAGAAGATGAAAAGGAAGCTAAGATTTTCGCATCTTCTTCCTATTCATCTCCACCCAAAAATGCTTTGCTTTTAACACGTTGTCGATCTGCTCCATACAGATCTTCTTCTTTAGCTTGTAGATTTTGGGAATCACCATTAGCTAACCAAAACGAAAAGGAAGAAGAAACAAAGGAAACACAACTAGAAAACAGAGGATTTAAAGAAGAAAAAGAAGAAGAGAATCCCACATCAGAAAAAGATTCCCTTTGTAGAAATTCGGAGCAGGGACCCCAAATGGATTCAAAAAATGAAGAAAATCTGGGTTTTTGCACGGATTTTGAAAAGAAAAAATTCAAAAAATCCGAACACAATCAAGAGTTCGAAACAGAGCAATCTGGAAACGTACGGCCTCAAATTCTCACAAGATGTAAGTCAGAACCGGCGAGAACAGCCGAAAGACTCGATCCAGAGACGAGTTTCTGGAAAAAAAGAAGATTGGGTTTCACGTGATTCATTTAATTTCTTTTTCCTTCTTTCCTTTTTTTTTATTAAAATTAATTGTCTGAATATTTTTGGTTTTCTAGGGAGTTGTAATTTTTTCCCC
>JBBYHO010000012.1:8517653-8560471 GCA_038382025.1 Adansonia gregorii
TTTTTAATAAATAATAATTTAAATTTAATAAACTTAAATTAAAAAATTATTATAATCCGAATTAGTACGTATTGCTATTAAGTGGGACTGATAAGTTGAGCCTGGACAATACTCTTTTTGCATAAAAAAGTCAAGGAGCGTGGGAGCGTCAGCCATGCTTTAACGAAGCCCTAAGTTTAAGGGAGACAAATGTAGAGAAGAGAATAACAGAGGGAGGGTTCAGTTAAAACTGCGCAAACAGCACGTTAGTCCTGATTTTAGTCAAAACAAACATGCTGTTTAATCCCATTACCTGTGCCGACCAGACTCAGTCTAATCTAAGCCTCGATTTCTGATTCTGTTGCATTTAAGTACAAATTTGCCCTTCCATAAAAAAGAATTTAGTTAAACTTAAATGGTTAATAATGTTATTCTCTATTAATTAGTTTTCTAATATAAATTTAACTAATCTAATAAAAAAGTATTTATTTATAATATATTTATATTATTTTTATCTTATAATTTTATTTAAAAATTATATAATTATATACTATTTTAAAATATAATTATAATATTATAAAAATGTTATAATTCAATAATTATAAACATGTTATAATTCATATCTTAATTGAACAGCTCTAATGCTAGGCAAATGGCTGCCACATCAGCCTTCCACGTTATGGTATCGGAATTAGTGCGATCCCCTCATCACGGCTTTTTATTCTCAAAAAAAAAAAAAGGACAAATTTTCAACTTACGAGTTCAATTTGATTGCTGCGCTGGACCGTAGAAAATCGTTCACATTTTTCATTGAAAAAAAAACTTTAACTGTATATATTGCATGTGGTGGGTCCCAAATTTCCCACCTCTTGATCTGGGCCCTACGTTAGGTGGATAATGAACGATCTTGAGACATCCAATCATTGATGATTTGTCGTGGGTTTGCATCCGACGGTTCAGGTGGAGCCATTCGATTTTCCTTTTCTAGTTTGCGGATCGAAATCGTTCAAGCCTTCCATTGTGGATAACTTTTTTTTTTTTCCCACCCTCTCTATTTTTAACGGATAAGTAACAAGTTTTGGGTTGGTTAGCATTTTGGTCCGTCCGTGATGAGTTAGTTATTAGCCAACGAAAGTTTTTTTTTTTTTTTCTGTTTTTTAAAATTTAATAAAAATTTTAAAAATTAAACGTAAATTGAAAGGCATGCACACAGAAGAAAATTTAGGTGTCATAATTTTATATAATATAAAAAAAATTAAAATATGATATAAAATAAAATAAATATGAATATGATATATAAATAAATTATCAAAATTTATTTAAATATATAATATTTTAAATATAATAATATTATAAAATAATAAAAAAATTATATGAATAAATGAACTCTCATATCAAAAAAATTATTTCTTAAAATATTTATTTGGTATCATTTTGAAGGTACCGTACCGCTGGATTTTATTTTATTTTTTATTGATAAACTATTTGTTGTCAGATTGTCATTATCAATAGTATAAGTAATAAAATCATATTGTTTCCTTAAATTTTGTTTCAAAATGCACCAAGTATTATTAATTGTTTTCTTTGTACTAATTTCAGATAGTCATAAAAAGTAACAACTATTACGCTTTTTTTAAAAAAAATAATAATAATTTTGGTAGTACAATAATATGGTGGTTTGATGTTATGTACATCATTTAGATAAGGCAAAAAATGTTTGTCATCTAGCGGCTGAAGAGTGATTCATTGTAATACTACAACTTTAAGTATTGCCAATAATTTTATATTATATATATATATGTATCTTTTCTTTTCGATCCTATACATAGAAATTGAAAATCTTTGAATAATCGTCCATGATTAATCACAATTTTCTACCAATAATTTTTGTTTTTATTAAAATATTACAATCACTTTTATATAAGTGAAGAATTTTGGAAATAAAAGTAATTGATTATTTTGATATCTATTGTTATGATTGAGAATAATGGACCATGATATTAGTCGGATACATATAAACCATATAGATTAACGATGCTCTAGAGCAAAGACCAAAGAAAGTGAGAAAAGGTCTATGCCTCAGCCCATACTTGGTTACAATTAACGGAAGGTTCACTGGATCTAAATTATCAGTTTAATTTAAGATTGTAGTATTAATCCTTGTTGACATAGCGACAATCCTTTCGAATCTCCCCTTCATCTCCCGTAAGTGGATTGTTCTCTGATAACAACAGCGCAGCTCTTGCAAATTGGTCATGGAAATATCCATTATCTGCAGCCATTTTCTCCACAAAAGTGGAAGTAATCGGATCGGAAGCCAATTGCTGATCCACCACCAGCAACCCCTTGTGCTTCTGCAAGTTCTTGTAGTACATGTTGTCCAGAATCATCGGCGTTTCCAGGTCATTTCTGGAGTACAAGACCGCCTTGGGATCAGGATCGGGTGTTGGGCACCTTCTTTTAAGGTACTCGGCATGGTGAGGGTCCAATGTCGGATCAACCGTGGGGTAAAGCCTGTGTACTAAGTTCACACAGTGAACTCGGCCTACGGAGTGAGCTCCTACAATAGAATAAGACAAGATTCATTATACGAAATTTATTATTCTGATCACCAAAATTAGTAGTCTAACATTTTATTAACACATAACCCGAGCTCTACGGGTCATGTGGTATGTTAAGAGGATGTAAATTAAAGCATAATCGAAGCCATGAAATTTCATATACCAAATAAAGCTACTGTTCCTTCGGTGTCGATGCCAATGGATTGAAAGCTAGAAAGCACCACTTCCATGGTGTCATTATGGTCGGGGATAGAGCTTTCGACCTCTGTCCGGTAACTTTCCTTGCTATCTTTCCGACCGGATCTCATTTCAATGCGTGGTCCTCCAAGCTGTAACATGGTCATAGCGTTAACATTTTATAAATTTTGTTAACTTTTATATTGATCATTTTGGTAGAAAATATAGACACAGATATTTGAGAGAATATATGTGTGCGAACCAAGACAACGCCATCCCTGGCAGAAAGAGCGATGATATCAGCACAAGAAACTGTCATGGGGCATTCTTCTTCAAGAGCTGCTTTGATTGTGTTAACGTACTTGAAATTTCTCATCCCAAAACTCCGATCGGATTTTTGTTCTGATTCCATTCCATTAACTGTCCGCAACAACAGCGACGCGTCGCATGACTACATTAACAAATTCGGCAGCTTCGTTAGTTATTTATGTATTAACCAAAGACCAATATCATAATAAAGGCTAGCGAGCAAGTTATTTGCTGAATAAAATAATATATATATATATATATATATATATACACACACCTTAACCATGCAGTCATGGAAGAGATTTCTAACCCAAGAAACTGCTGTATTTTTGTGTTTATTGTATAGCTTGATGACTTGTTCTTTGATGATTTCTTCAGCATTGGGACAACTTTGAGCGTAGTAGTTCAATTGGAGGTCACTTCTGACTGCAATGAAAATCAACATTCATCACTGAACTAAATGTTCGTACATTAAACATGAACAAACATAAATAAAAAAATATCAAAATATCAAAGACGATGAGTACCATAATAAAACTGTAGGAGTAACGGTAAAAGCAGAAAGATGAAGGTTGAGCAGCAATGGTGCTGGTGCATCTTGAGAGTCATTATAAGCTTCTACTTTTTTCTTGGCTCAAATCTTCCAGTGATCCAACTCAAGGACTGTCCCAAGCCTTATATAGTAGTAGACCAAGAAAATTAACAAAAATTAGATTTTGCCCACGCTCACGCTCGCTCCACTACGCCATTTTTTGTTTGACCTTTTCGTCCATTTTCTCTCTTCACGCGGCCATCCCCACTAGGAAAGCAAGTTTTTTGCTTCGGTACTTGCTAATTTAATTTCATTATCGTGTCATAGTTCATGTCAAACACAAAATGATTAACCATTTCAGTCTTATCATCTCAATATCTACGATGTTTTTTATTCAACTGTTTTTCCTTTTTTTTTAACAAAAAAATTAAATTAAATTTGATTATTTTATCTGTTAGAATCTGATTGTAATCTTATTATCTTCTATGTTTGTTGATTTCAAATATCTTTAAATTCCTTGTTGGTCGCTTAAAGCTAAAGGATAGAAATAAACTTGTTTAGTTCCTCAAAATCATAACTTTATTTTACGAAACCATTAATTGTTGTGTATATTTAAGTATTCAAAATTTATATTTATTCTTAAATTTTTTTAAAAAATCATAAATAAGCATTCAAAATTTGCTTCCGTCAATTAAATAAAAGATGTCAATCATCTCACATACAAATCGATGTGTAGATTGATAGACTAAAAAAAAATAAGTATTTAATTGTAAATTTTAAATTTTAAATACGTGAAATTAAAAATTTAATTAATTATAATCACATAATGATGCATGAATTGTTTATAAAATTGAAATCATTTGATCTGCCAAATAAATTATGTCGATGGTCAACCGCTACTAGAGAGTCTACAACTATATATATAATATGAACAATTACATTGTTTAAATCGCAAAATTTATCTTGGTTTAGACTGATTAACTTAATTTAACGTCATTAGCTAAATGACATCTGTTGTTAATAATGACCAAAGCATTAAACAAAACGTCAATGGTAAATCTAAAATCAATTCGACACTGAATATAGATTGTGAGTGAGTTTGAAAGATCGAAACTCGATTTTTATAAAGAAGATAAGTCCGCTTGCATTTTTATTTTATATTTTATCAATCGTAATGGGCGAGACGAAGTCCGAATACATTTACGAAAAATCAATATGAACGGTACCTTAGTAAGTGATCAATAGTCGGTGTAGCCGCCCGTCGCCGTCTGGGAAGTAGGTAGGCAAGCTAGCAACTTTGACAGTGCTACTTCGTTTGTCTCTTTAATTATGCTGTAACAAGAAGATGTGGGAAAATGAAATGTAACTATATGTTTAGATTCATTTGGGAAAATATTAACCTCTGAATATGGAGTGCAATGTCACACCTCATTCACTAAATCTTAGTGGAATTGTGTTATTATTTGATAGAAATTAGAAACCCACTAATTTTTTTATAAAGAGTTTGATTACTTGGTATCTACAGACATTAATCGAAGATTATTTAATTATTATTTTAAAAAAATATTTGAATTGATACATTACTTTTGCTAAATTTTTTAAAATATATATATATATATAGTAATCATAATTTTTTTAATATTACTTTAATTCGTGCCTAAAGATTGTAGTTAACATTAAACTTAATAAGAGAGCATTGACTTTTAACTTAGAAGTGATAGAAGCCAATGGTTTCCTTGTGATTAGTGGGAGATCCAAAGATAAATTAATTGAAGTAGTGGTTGGTATTAAGAGAGAGAGAGATTGTGTTTTTTATTCATTTTTTCCCAACAAAGTCTAAGCTAAACTTAATGTAAACGTGACATAAGCAGATGCTAATAATTTAAGTAGCATTTTTGAAATTATTTAAAACAAGTTATTGGTGATAATAATTTTGTTCTTGATTTTTTTTTAATTATTAGTATTTCTTCTTATTCTTCACTCCTTCGACTCTATTCTATATAAAAGAAAGTAAATCTTCATTCATTTGAATGATTTTCTTTTCTTTTTTGATCAAATAGGGTTTTATAAATGTTAATGAAGTTGTTCGGTGGTTTATTTAGAGTTTAGCCTCAGTCATATCTCAATTATTTCAATTTCGTCCCTGGGATTTAGGATCTGCAGGTGGCACTTAAAACCCAATTACAATTTGGGTATCAATTTATGGCCTGCCCTTAGGCCGTTTCTGGAGCATTCCATTTTAGACCACAGCAATTCTATGGAAATATACTATTGGGAAAAATGAGTAGCAAATTTGAATAAAATTTAGTCTCGCATCATAGTACAGATAAAGATGTCTTAAACCTCGATATATTTATATATAGGTTGCCCAAACTGCTCCCCTTCACTGGGCTCTTCCTCAATTCAAGGGTTTTTCAAATTTAAGATTGAATTGCAAATTTAACTAGTTTACTGTTTTAAAACATGTTTAGAAAAAAATATAAAAATTAAAATAAAATATAATGTAAAACATGATATAAAATAAAATAATATTAATATTATAAATATATTAAAATTTATATAATATATTTTAAAAAAATATATATAAATTTTGCTAATCTAGATGAGATATTTTTGAAATTTGGAGAAAAACAGTAGTTTACCGACAAGTTGGAAACTAAGGCCTGCAGTCTCAAAGTCCACAAATGCAGGTAGTCCTATCAGAGATTGGTTTTATAAAAAAAAAAAAAATAATTATTAAAATTATTAATAAAAATTTTAATTATTTTTTTATTTTTATTTTTATTGTCACTTTTTTCATTGTTTTTAATGAAATATATATAAAAATATATATAAATTATATATATTAAAATAGTATTTATAAATAATAAAATATTAAAAATTATTTTATTAATCTTGAGTTAATATTTAAAAATTAATAAAAAATAAAAATATTTTATACTAAATCTTAATTTATCATTTATAAATAACAAAAAATAATAATTTTGAATTATATTTTATATTAAATTTTAAATTACTATTTAAAAATAATTTAATAAAAAATATTTTATATTTTGGTGCTTCATTGGTCAATTTCTCAATTAGTGTGAAAAAAGATACTTCATTCTATACGAAAAAAATTATAAAATAATTTGTGTGAAAAAAATTTAAAAAATTGACACATTAAAAAATTTTTAAAAAATATTTTATATTATATATAATATATTAATTCAAGATTTCATATAAAATAATTTTTATTAAATTATTTTTAAATAGTAATTCAAGATTTAATATAAAATATAATTCAAGATTTTTATTTTTTTATTATTTGTAAATGATAAATTAGGATATAATATAAAATATTTTTATTTTGTATTAGTTTTTAAATATTAACTCAAGATTAATAAAAGTAATTTTTAATATTTTATTATTTGTAAATATTATTTTAATATATATAATTTATATATTTTTTATATATACAGAAAAAGTCAGTTTCATTAAAAATATAGAGAAGAGCAAGAATAAAAAAAATAAAAATTAAAGTAACAAGGTAATTAAAATTTTTATTAATAATTTTAATAATTATTATTTCCTTATTTATAAATATTTTTTGGTTTTACCCATTTTAATAATTATTAATTTACCATTTTTTTTGAATTTTTTTCAAAATTTATCGAAAATCATCGAGGTGATGATTTTTCGATACAAATATTTGTGTAGTAATTTTCTTATTTAATCGTTAAAAAATTATCATATCATATGATAATTTTTTAATTAAATTTTATAATTTTTGTATGTCTCGATAGATCTATTGTGATAAGTAATATAAAAATAATTTATTTTGATAAATAAAAACAATTTATATTATTTTAAGAAAACGCGAAAACTAACCCCCCCCCCCCCCCCAACCAAACAAAAAAGAAATCCCCATTGGATGATCAGCTGCCAATAGAGTACTCAAATGTTTTCTTAGGTAGCTTGGGACATGTTTAAAGCTGCCGCAACAAAGTGTAAAATCACGGCAACATAGCAACGTAAGAATGTAGAGCAAATAATTGAAAGGAATACTGTAGAAAAAAATCCGTTTTTCCCTGATTTGACGTAACACTCTAATCTCGTATAAAATTCGAAAAGATATATATATATATATATGATATTGGAGATTTAAGTTCATATTTTTATAAGTTACTTCTTATAAATTAAAATTTTTAGTATTTTTGAATTACAATATAATGAATAATACTTTATAAATGGTTATAACATGTGAGTTGAAACCTCGTTAAACTTGTGACTACCACATGAATATGCAACTCTCTCAAAAATCAAATGCAGACAAAACTTAGGATGGAACTGTGAAAATGGGCTATTGGCTGCTGTTAGAAGCCACCTTTCTTTTTCCTTTTTGTTCTATCTCAACCCAGAACATGGTAGGACCGTCCTGATTATCTTCCTTTTTTTTTTCTTTCCTTTTATCTTTTCATAAAATTCGAGTGACTTGATATAACGAAAGAAAAAGTATCCTCAGTTCCAGATTTTTCATTTACCTTAGAACACAAAATAGTTAAAAATGGTGACAAAAAAAGCATCTGGCTCATCTTTATTTAAGAGTTCAGTATCTTTATGACTTTATTACGAGCTTCATTTCTTACAGTTGCAACTAGCTATAGTAACTAGTAATTGTTTGCTAGATTTTGACAGGCTCTCTTTCTTTTTCTGGAAAATTTGACCAGATTTTACTTTTATGATTCCTGATGAACTACAAATGCAACAGTTCTTGCCCAAAACTTGAGATGCTTCTTCATCTCAGCTGCTGCAATGACCCTTGGTACTCTTAGATTCAGCAATGGAGAATCAGGTCTTTTAATCAGCCAAGCCTCAGATAAATATGTTCTTATTATAACACCTCTTTCTTCTTGTTCAATATCATCATCATCTTTAGGTAGTTCATCGTCAGCATCAAGATTCAGTTCAGTTTTTCGTTTAGTTCTGGAAAATCCAAGCCTGAGCAAGCCAGGGACAACGCTAATCATTCTTGCGTTTAAATTTTCTTTCTTGAATATAAACCCAAGATCCATGAACCCTTTTACTTCTTCTAGTTCCAAATCTTTCAATCTCCTGCAACTCATCGATTTTTGCAGTTTATTATCCCCAACTGAATAAGAAGTTGAGTGCCTATGATTCCTCCAACATTTTTGAGTTGATGGTGATGAAGAATGTGAACGACATGGTCTTTTCTTCACTTCTTCTTCCTCATTTTTAGAACCATCCTAGAATTGATCACCATGAAAACAATAGCAAAATTAAAAAAAAGAAAAAAAAAAGAAAAAAGAAAGATAAGAAGAAACAAAAGTCGGTGAAATTCTGAACTTGGAGAAATATATTTAAAGTTCGTTGAGGAGCATACGTTTATTTATTTATTTATTTTTGTTGTTTACCAGTGGAGATGAGATTGCTGGTTTTTCTTGTTCATGAAGATGGCAAACAGCTGTTGAGGTATCTTCTGCAAGAGATGATAAAGAGAGGCTTGAACTTGATGATGGGCTTGTTGCAGTAGTAGATTTTGAGTAGGCTTGCTGTGGCTTGAGGGTTTTAGGGAAATATAGTGAAAAGGGCTCTAGGAAAAGAATACTCTGGTGAACCCAAAGATGATCCATGGCTCCTATGAGACATCGTGAGAAGCTGGCCATGGGAGAGGGTCGGAGGGGAGGGGGGGAAGGGAGATGGAGAGCGAGAGAGGTTATGTAAAACGGAAAATCCAAGCAGTTATCAGTTATGTTGCTTGGATTCGGGAAAGGGTGTCGGATACAAAAACATATTCGATTCAAATATGCTTAATTTTAAGAAAACTGAGAAGTTGGAATAACTTATGGGCATCATAGTGGGGAGTTTCTATGGTGTTGAAAGAATATGAAAAAGCAATAAGTTGGTGGAACCCTCGATAATGGGGGATGTGGTCGTGAACCTGAAATCCTGCAACTCCACATCTTTCCGAAGCACAATTTTGAGGCCCTTGGCCCCTTACACGATGTGGATACTATTTGTTGCATTCACTTTAACTCAATTTTCAATGTCATATCCAACCACAGCATGCCATAATTGTGGACCCCCAGCAACTAAAAACCAATCGAGAACAAGCAGGTGGTATAAACTATCACAATCCTTGTTTATAGTAAAGAAAACATTTATGGCTCCATTGTCTAAATCATACATCAAACATAGTTTTTAATTCAAAAGAAAAAAATTCCCACTCAATCTGCTTTTAATGAAAGCTCCAATGAGGACAAATCTGCGGGAGTAAATGTGGGCAAGTCTTGAAACTATTCAAAGAATTGCAACTTTTGTTTCGGCTATTATGATAACTTGTTTCAATCTGGAAGTCAAACAACAGATTTACTGTGATTCAGGCAGTTGGGGGAGCTCACTGTTCCACAATCAATCCAAGTATTCTTTGCAATTTCACTATAAGCACATCAAAATCAAAATCATGGAAAGTGAACTATAAACCAGCAAGTGATAAGTGACAAATGCTCCTATCTAAAATTGACATAGATTCGAGTATCTTAACTTGCTTCTACTTCCACCATTTCGTCTTCTTTTTCAGTGATTTCCACTCTTTTGGATAGGTGAATGCTTTCACTCAATGTAAGGCTAGGTAGTGGGAAAGAAGGGAAGATTTCAGATGGACTAGCCGTTTTCGAGCTCTGTTCCATGGACATAGTAGGAGGAGGAGATTGTACAAGTTCTTGTTTCTTCCTTCTTATCGCCCTTACATCAGCATGCCATTTCCTGATGATTTTGGTAACTTGATCTTCCAGCATTGGACTCTTGAATTCTGAACCCATCTGCATCACAAATAAATGATTAAAAATATCCATGTATTTGTTACAATCCCTTGGCCATGTAATGTTAAGCTTCAAAGTTTTCAAACTACAAATCATTAGTTTCAAATCAAATAGCTATTAGCTATTCACCTGGGTAACAAGTGCATATAAAGGAAGAGTAATATAGCTGCAAAGGACTTGAACTGTGATCCTATACAAGGAATTAAGATGTTTGAAATCTTTCAATTGCAAACTATTAGATACTCAAATAGTTAGAAACATAGTACTAATTCTTACGGTAATAGAATTCGCGTGATAACGACTGCACTGTGCTCATGATAGCAAGAATCAAAACCGAATTGGATCTATTAAGCAAGACAAGAGATGAAGATAAGTTGCCACAATTTGCAAAATAAAATTTTAACAACATTCAGGAAAAAAAAAAAAAAGAGTAGGGAATTGGATAAACTAACCGTTACCCAAATGAAGAACGCAAGTTCAAATGCATTCTAAAAACATGCATCAGTTAGTTCAAATTTGGTATTTGTCAGATTAATATGTTCACTTGCTTCTTCTTTTTAACATTCTGTTAAGAAAAGTTATTACCGTAAACAATGTGAAATGCAGAAGAGTGAGAACAAATCGCGGTCGTCCAAACCAGAAGAGTTCATCATTTGGTTGAACTAGAGGGGTTCCCCGAATCACAGTGTTTTGACTGTTGATTTGAAGAGCCATTCTTGCAACAATGACTTCAAGTTTGGTTCCTAGAGCTAACACTACCTATATAAATGAAGAAGAATTTGTTAAAGACTAGGAGAGATAAGAAACTTGGTACGCAAGAAAGTTACAAAACTGCAACATTTTACACTTACCAAGAGGGGAATAAATGATACCCAAAGATACACATGCCATCCTGATTGATTCAAAAAAAAAATAAAAAAAAAAAGCTCAAGAAGAACAATGTGAAGGGAAAGATTGAAACAAGAACGCGTACCATGCACGTCGACAAGCATGAAAATAACAACGATGAACCACATCAGAGGACTGCAAACAGGCACATTTTTCATGTATTTTAGTTGATAGTTTTAGAAATTGCCAAAGAAAAACAATTCTGTGTTGCTTCATCAGGATTGGAAGAAGATTTTAGATTTATAGATTTCAAGAACCTGATGCTGACCACAATCTTGAAATCTTCATCTAAGGATCGTTCTATGTACTCCTGGAAATTGAAATTGGTACATCTCCCTGAGAAGTGAGCCTGAAAGAAGGTTCATGGAAAGCATTTTTCTCATGTCATATTTACAATAACATAATCTCAATATTTGGGAATTGAGCCTGTTTATCAACGACCTTTACCGAGATAAAGCCATGCCTCAAGGTGAGATAATCAACTTTGGCTACTGGATTGAAGAACTGCCTTAAGAAACATTTCTGCTCCAAATTCACAACCATCCAAGAGCAATTATTATATAGAAACTCAACTGCGATATATTGTACTGTTCAACTGGAAAATGTTAATGCTGTAGAGGAATTGAATGGGACAACTCACACTCCAAAGTTGAACGGATGTTTCTGTACAAGAAGAAACATGTCGCCTTGCAAATGTTGTTTGTCTTGTAAATCTGAACCTTTCAGGATCTAATAAACAGAATAATTGTAAGAAAAATAAGGGAAAACCCAAAAATTTTTAATCCCTCATTATAAGGAAGAACTTTCATGATTGTTGATATTTAAAGCCAAAGATCAAATAAGCAAGCTAACTGGAAAGAGTGTTGTAAACCAGTGTTAAACCTGAAGACCTGGATAGAAATTAAAGTCTGACACAATATGTACAAATTCTATATCCCAATTCTCAAGTCTTAGAATATCTTTTCAATTCTTGTTTATGGGAGTAAAATTTCAATTCTTGGCAATTACTTCAAAATATTAAAATGCCAAGCATATTACGAGACCCTTAAACAAGTAAAATGGTCCAAGAAAGGAAGAAACTAGATTTTTGAAGATGGACCAAGTACTCTCCAATGTGGTAATTGGAGGCTTTGCTTCCCACAAAGCTGTCTTTGGAAGGCAAAGTTTGAAGTCAATTGTGACAATTATACATTATCGGTACAGCATTAATAAATCCCAGGATACTGTATTCAATTCTTGTTTTTTAAGTTAAGGCCCTGATTAATGATTATTATTATTATTATTATTGTTGTTGTAAATGATTAACGAAAGTCAAATTATTTAGGCTCCCAAATTGTTGGTAATTTATAGAGGACACATGCCATGTAAATTAGTTTAAGTCTCGGATTAGAAAGTGAACGCAAGGACAATAGCTGGCTAATTCATAATTGATGCTTTCACCGTCATGTCAACCTTGTTACCTTGAGAAACTCCCCTAAATAAGAACAACAATAATAATTTAAAAAAAGAAAAAAGAAAACTCATGTGGATTAATTTCGCATGTTCACTCAATGAAATGAATCAAAGTCAAAAGCAAGACTTTAAAAAACTTTCAAGCAAAAAACAATAGATTATCTAAATAAGCATCCTGGGTGTTATTAATTATTGATTTGTGGAACACATTGCCTTAAAAAAGAATTGTCTGAAAAGTGATAACTTGAGATTTAAGAATACAGTAATTAACATTACCATGAGCGACTTGGTACTCTGTCGTTTGAGTTTCTTTTTCCCATGCTTTCCACCGCCGTATCTACATTTATCACCAAAAATCAACGCTCCAAATATGACAAATTCAAATATATACATATATATATATTATAATCTTTCTTCTATTTTATTTTTTTATTTGATAGCTGAGATCCAAATCCACCGCCTAATCTCATGAAAATCAAGAGTGAAACATATGAAACATATAAAAATAAAAGATTTTGTTCTATTTATTATTATTATTATTATTATTATTATTATCATTATTAGTTTTTGATGGTTAAGATTGAGAGACGACAATTCAAACTGAGTTTTTGGGATATAAAATCTGCTAAAAATATTTTAAATTCACTCATTTCATTAATCATAGTAAAAAAATTTTTAAGTAAAATGTCATATGAATGCTCGCTTGATATAAATTTAAACCCGGGAATTACAACTAATATACTTATTTTACGTGATATTGAGGTGATAAATTCTGTCCTATTTACGTATTTATTACGCATGTTGCAGTCATCAGTTGTTTTTACCTTGGCCCTGCCCAAACCCAGGGTGAGAAAACTGTATACAATCTGCATAACTGCTAGAGCAAAAATGAATTGTTGTAACTGTTGCATCCCCTTTAATGTCATTAATGAAACCTTTCCCTATAAAGTTTTATTAAAAAAAAAATCAAACCAAACCAAACCAAAATTAAACAATTACAGAGAGAAATTTTACCAATTGAGAACAAAAATAAAGAGGAGTATGTTGGTATTCGAATTTCATACTTGGGAACCGCAGCGATCAGAAAATGTAGCAGCAGGAGTAACAGTCACTGATTTCCCAGAAATTTTTGTCCCAAAATGAAGATCATAGGCTTGAACTTCGGTGATAATCTTGGATTCAACTTGCTTTCTACATGGAAGCATCGTATCAGCAATCTTGGGTGATATACATATATCAGAAATTGGAGATTGAGTTCCTGCTAATAGAAGTGACATGAATCCCAGTAGCATCAACTCTACAGAAACAAGGGAAAGAACATGAAACGAAACCGAAAATGTCCATTTATTATATGTTATATATCTTGATGATTTCAAGGGAAAAAAAAAAAAAGAAAAGATAAATGCATTGATATATTTTGCACCTGATTTCAGCTTCTTCACAGCATCACCCAAGGGTTCTTTTCGACGCCGCTTTAACCACTGCAATAGCTGCATTATGTTAGCATGATATATATATATATATGTCGAAAAAGAAAAGTAAAAGAAGAAAGTTTGAACTGATCATTTACGTTGGTGAGGAGCTGGATGGAGTGCTCAATGGCAATGGAAATGGAGATGAAAATGAAGCAAACAGTGGCGATAGCCCATGTTGGCGTATGTTCAAGAGATTGAATTGATTTAGTTTCAGCTGCCATGAATCGATATTTCCTGATTACTTTCAGCTGTTTTACCAGGTTTAATTCTATACTAATAGGTCAGATGCTATGGCCGAAGAGAAGCTTGGGCAAGACTTTGATGGGAACTATACAATTTAATAGTATTTGTTATCATTCTCTTTCTTTTTTTTTTTTTTTTTCTTTCTCTTGAAGGTTATGGTTCACACCAGAATCTGATAAAAAGTACTGATTGAGCAAAGCCTGGAAAATTTTAGTTAGTATTTAAAATATGGGACTTGAAAAATTTATAAAACAAAGACCAAATTCAAAAGCAACTAGTGATGAATCTCTTTTGAGGGATATCAAATAGATTCATTAGTTTGTTCAAACTTTCCCAATGTCGAGAAATCCAAGGACACGCAAATCACCAATAGTTTTCAGAACTCCATTTTCTTATTCTTACGGGGAGATTTAAGTTATTAAAAGATTCATGTAGCATAATTTAAGATTTAGGGTTTCTCTCATAATTCCAATTAGAAAAGAAAAAACAAAGTGCTTGGTTGGTCACATTTTTTAAAAATTCAGTTTCTGAATTAAAAAATATTTTTCTTTCTATCAACTGGAAACATCATGATAATTCAAATTAAATTCAAAAGTAAGTTTCATATCGTAATTTTTATGCTTTGGAGTAAATTACAAACAATGCAACAAAATGCAAACATTTTCAAAAAACTTTACTGGCTTTTTGAAATAAGAATTTATCTAACTCCAAGAACTTATGAACCTGTGGCACCTGAAGAGGGCACTTGGTCTAGTGGTATGATTCTCGCTTAGGGTGCGAGAGGTCCCGAGTTCAATTCTCGGAGTGCCCCTGATTAGCTATTAGGGCTTCCTTTTGGTCCAACCCAAGATTGGGGAATTTCCAGCTTAGAGATTAGCCTAAAGTAATAGGTGGGCTAGGGTCATGGAAGTTCTTGGACTCATCGGTTACTGACTTAATTTTAGCCCAGGGTTCAAAAACCAATACCCCTTTCATTTTGATTCGCTATAGTTTCTTCCCCCTCATTTTTTTTTTCCCTTAAAAAGGAAAAATGTATTTTCCTCTTATACCACTAAAGGAAAAAAAAATTAAAAATGCCTATTAGTTAACAATTTTCATGATTTACCCATTAATAATCCAAGTTCTCATTAGAAATTGAGTTATAAAGTAATATGTTTTCGAGAAAAGCTAAGCTGAAAGTCTGCACAAAGTGTAAACTTTACAGGTTGTAAGTAAAAGATTCATAGTTCAAACTCAAAATTTAATTTAGTTGATTTATATAATTATTTTTAAAAGATGATATCCAATATATTTAAACTTTGTATTCTAATATTTGTAACTTTTACTTTATCCCTAAATTACAACCAAAAATAAGAAGATTGATATTTCAATTTTCTTATTGTATATATTTCAACAAATTGGAAAAACACATTGTTATCCAAAATGGGGTTGAACCAGACTCTACTTTAAAAAACTGATTTTGAAAGACTAGACCAATGTGAAAAGCTGATATCAAAATTCTTAGTTTGAAATGTCTTTCCAACCCAGACAATTTGGCAAGTTTACTGTTCAAGGTTAGCTTCTTGTCTGTTTGTCTCAAATTCCTGTTTCAGTTAATGAATTGTTGGAAAAAAATGAATTTCTTCCCCCTCATTTTTTTTCCCCTTAAAAAGGAAAAATGTATTTTCCTCTTATACCACTAAAGGAAAAAAAATTAAAAATGCCTATTAGTTAACAATTTTCATGATTTACCCATCAATAATCCAAGTTCTCATTAGAAATTGAGTTATAAAGCAATATGTTTTCAAAAAAAGCCAAACTGAAAGTTTGCACAAAGTGTAAATTTTGCAGGTTGTAGGTTAAAGATTCATAGTTCAAACTCAAAATTTAGTTTAGTTGATTTATATAATCATTTTTAAAAGATGACATCCAAAATATTTAAATTTTGTATTCTAATATTTGTAACTTTTACTTTATCCCTAAATTACAACCAAAAATAAGAAGATTGATATTTCAATTTTCTTATTGTATATATTTCAACAAATTGGAAAAACACATTGTTATCCAAAATGGGGTTGAACCAGACTCTACTTTAAAAAACTGATTTTGAAAGACTAGACCAATGTGAAAAGCTGATATCAAAATTCTTAGTTTGAAATGTCTTTCCAACCCAGACAATTTGGCAAGTTTACTGTTCAAGGTTAGCTTCTTGTCTGTTTGTCTCAAATTCCTGTTTCAGTTAATGAATTGTTGAAAAAAAATGCAATGTCATGTTGTAGTGACTCAATGAAAGGGAAATCTTTATAGAAAGCAAGTTGGTATTCTAGATTTCCAGTTTCCAAGCATGGAAAATATTGCAATTAACCACATGCTATTAATTTTACACATTTACATCCTCTATCAACTAAAATTATTATGAAAAAAGGTAAGTTTTATACTTTGAATATCTACATACATACATATATATATATATAAATCATTATATCTAGCAGCAGAAAGAAAAAAAAAAGATTATGTGGGTGATTTGTTCTTCTGTTGCTTGGCTGTGATTGTGAAAATCTGAAGTGTATGACTGTTCATTATTTTAATTTTTTAATTTTTTTAAAATACTTATATTTAATATTAATATTTGATATATATTTAAACATATAAAATTTTTTTAAAAAAAATATTTTAAATAGCTAATAGTAGTTTTTTTGTTTTCTCAAAAGTTCCAACATCACCTACTTTGAAAGTCGCGTGTCCAGTTTTCGTCATTATCGCGTGGAAGGTGATGGGATGGTGACGAGGTGTGTTATTGAGGTCATGAGGTGGGGTGCCTTTGATGGCGTAGGCAAATGGACGTCTTGACTTTGAACTGATCATGTCTCAGTTTTGGCCAAGAGAAAAGGAAGCCAGCAGGGTTCTCAGAAATTGTTTCGTATCCATGGAAAAAAATGATTCAAAACCATTCAAAAATGGCGGATTTTGTTTTGCTGCTCGTCATCTCAATTTTAGTTGTTAAAACTTGCACTTAAAAAAAAAACAGTTTCTGCATTTCATACACAGATTGAGGGATTACTGAGGGTCCTTTTTTTTACCCTAATCTATGAGAAGAGCAACGTCAATGCATGCTTAGTCCTGAGAAACTTCAAGGGTCGTGTTCACCCACTCATTACGTTGATTAGCTTCCCAAAACAAACGTTGATCTTCCAGACTTAGAACGGCCAGCCTAATTGAGATTTCAACCATATTTGTTAAATGCTATAGCTAGTTACATGAACTAATTAGATTAAATTTTGAATTTATTTAAATCCACTGATTATTATCTTTTTTTTTTCTTTTAAAATATTTTATTAGAATTAGTATCAAGAAGAATTTCAATGCTTTTTTTTTGTTAGCAAATTTCCTTGAAAATTCATGTATTTCTTTGGGTTCAATACCGATGTATGCTCTTTATTTGGTCATATGTTAAATGGCCAGAACTTGAATGTAGTTTTCATCTAGAATCGCGCATTATTCCAGTTAAGCAGATTTCATATCGATAATGTACACCCCCTCCCCCCCCCCCCCAACACAAAAAGAAAAATCATGCAGTTAGAAAATTTGCTTAAACATAAAGAGACTGCAAGAGTAATTTGTCATCCATGAACAAATGTATCTTCCTCTGCTCCATTTTCAGTCAGGTGATGATCAGGGATTTGTGACTGCATGCTAATCTAATAAAAGAGATTTTTCATAGGAAAATTCAATTAGATGAGAATTGCTATAATTTGCTCCAAGAAATCTGCCTCATTAGTTTCAATAAGAAAAACACGACGTATAGCTGTTCAGCAGCATGATACTATTTCAAGGTATTTTATAATTTTGCGAGCGTTACGTAAGGAATAAAATGCGATGCAAACTCTTAAAAAAAAAAATCATTACGAAGTGGTGCGTAACGATGGCATTTTGGTACTACCAAGTCTTATTTATGAAGTTCCCTAACATTTCGGAGTCAGGGTCTCCTATGTACTTTCCTTGGAGACTTTCACTGGTTTTCAACATTTACCAAGTCTTATTGGAGCTTACGAGGTCTTCTTCTTTCTATAAATAATAAAGCTTTTAGATACACCAACAAGCTCGTAAATACCTTGTTGCCTAAAAAAAAAAAAACATTTCTCAAGGAGCATAAGATTCATCCTTGAAGTCGTTAAAATGGCAGCAGCTGAAGGGACTCGATCTTTAGAACAAACACCAACTTGGGCGGTCGCAGTTGTCTGTTTTCTGCTGGTTTTGGTTTCGGTTATCATGGAACATGCCATCCACTTAATTGCAAATGTAATTCAAGCTTTATATACCATGATATCTATGAATTTTCAGGTTCTTTCTGAGTAACTTTTCCCTTTTTTTTCTTTCGATGAATGCAATTTTCAATCCCTGCAGTGGTTAACAAAAAGAAATAAGCGAGCTCTTTATGAAGCACTTGAAAAGATTAAATCAGGTCTGTCATTCCATATTCAACACTATAGTTTATTCATTTCAGGTTTAAATAAAATTGTGTTCTGGTTTTTCACATAATTACTTGCCTGTGTCTTTCTTTTTCAGAGCTAATGCTATTGGGGTTCATATCATTGCTCCTAACAGTGACGCAAGGAATTATATCTGATATTTGCATACCAAAGGCCGTAGGCGCTACATGGCATCCATGTAGCAAGAAACAGGAGCTTGAATCAAACAATGATAAAGAGAAATCTTTGGATTTGGATGAAAATCATCATCGGAGAAGGCTCCTAACATTTCCAGGTGCCAGTGGTAGTGATCATCGGAGAGTTTTAGCAGCGGCTGGATACGATAAATGTGCAGCAAAGGTATGTTTGATTTAATTTTAGCTTTATTTGTTTCCATTTTTTGGGATCACATTGTTGAAGGACTAAGCCAGGTGGCAGTGAATTTCTTGCAGGATAAAGTTCCATTTGTGTCTGCTGATGGCATCCATCAACTCCATATCTTCATATTTATCTTAGCAATTTCCCATGTATTTTATTGTATAACAACACTGGCTTTAGGCAGCGCAAAGGTTTAAATTCTCCTTTTGCCTGTCTCTTGGTTTTTTTCTTTCTTCCGTGGCTGCTAACTCTTCTGTTTGATTCAAATGGTATGCTTGGAATTCGGATTGCAGATGAGAAAATGGAAGGCATGGGAAATGGAAACTAGAACGGCCGATTATCAGTTCTCTCATGGTGAGTACTTTGATCATCGTTAGGGCAATCAAAATAGTTATCGACTTGAATATTATCTTATTTTATACTTATTATGATCAAAAGTAATACTTGGCTTCATCCTGCAGACCCTGAGAGATTTAGATTTGCAAGGGATACAACTTTTGGCAGAAGGCATCTAAGCTTTTGGAGCCGCACACCGGTTCTTATATGGATAGTGAGTGCAATGAAATCCTCCATTGATTTACTGCTTTTAATCTAACCCTTTCTTTAACCAGGAATTTTCCTCTTCAAAAATGTTGCAGATTTGTTTTTTTAGGCAGTTCTTTAGATCGGTGCCCAAAGTTGATTACTTGACCCTACGCTATGGATTCATTATTGTAAGGCCTTTCAGATAGTCAGTATCCTGTTCTTTATTTTACTTTATCTTTGACAGATTTGATTTTTTTTTTTTTTTTTAGGCACATTTGGCACCCCAGAGTCAGACGAAATTCGATTTCCGGAAGTACATCAAAAGATCACTTGAAGAAGATTTCAAAGTTGTTGTTGGAATCAAGTATAGCTTTAAATCCATTTATTTATTCTTAACCTAGTTTTGAACAAGTCCTAGATTTTCTTTCCAAGAACAATATTTGTTAAATAACTATTAATTATGCTAAGTGCTAAACAACAACTTCAACTTTCATATCAGATCATCATTTTTTATTTCTAAATCTTGATTACTAGTATCCTTTTTGATATGATAGTTAATGTCACATTTGAAAATTTTTTTTGGCTAAAATATGGATGTCTATTTGCATCGAAATAAAATAAACATAGGATTTGCAAGATCCTGTAAAGTTAATTAACCTAAAAAAATTAATAACGTTTCTTCCTCTGCTGGCAGCCCAATCATCTGGTTCTTTGCTGTTTTATTCCTGATGTTCAACACCCATGGTAACCTGCAATATTCACTTTGTTTTGCCTTCTATTTTTACGGCAAAATCTTTCTTATATTTTTCTATACTTTACTGGATATTCGACAGGCACTTACTCTTATCTATGGCTGCCTTTTCTCCCCCTAATTGTAAGCATCTCAATCTCAGCAGCAACCTTATAAGTAATAATCTCCTTGGTATTTTGTTTTTAATGACTGACATACATGACTTGAAAAAAGATCATCCTGCTGGTTGGGACAAAGCTTCAAGTTGTAATAGCTAAAATGGGGATAAGGATTCAAGAGAGAGGGGAGGTAGTGAAGGGGACTCCAGTGGTGCAGCCGGGGAACGACCTCTTCTGGTTCAACCGTCCTCACCTCTTGCTCTACCTCATTCATTTCGTGCTCTTTCAGGTGCTTGCTGTCACAAATGTCAAGTATGCAGATCTGGTCTCAAATCAGTACTGATAAAGTACTAATTAGCGCCCCCCCTCCCTTTTTTTTTCTGATTTTTAACAGAATGCTTTTCAACTGGCCTTCCTAGCATGGACATTGGTGAGCTGACCTATAAAACGTCATACGTTTGAAAGGATTTCTTTTCTTATTGTCATTCACTACCTTCTTCGTTCCTCTTCTTTTGAAGTATGAGTTTGGCTCAAAATCTTGCTTCCATGAGAAACGAGAAGATATAATTATCAGGACATTAATGGGGCAAGTTCATGCTTTGACCAATTTCATATCTCTGTTTAATTTTCTCCTCTCGATCTTCCTCAATAACAATCATGAGCTATACCTTCGTTTCGAGCAGGGTCCTCATACAAATACTATGCAGCTATGTGACTCTTCCTCTATATGCATTGGTGACGCAGGTGAAAGTTATTGAATATGTTAAGAACTGTATGTTGCTTGGGAACAAGTATTCAGTTAGTTTCCAAATATATCGGTTTGTTTTAGTTTACTCTCAACATTGCATTTAAACAGATGGGTTCAACCATGAAGCCTACCATCTTCAACGACAGAGTAGCAAATGCGTTACGGAACTGGCACCAGAAAGCTAAGAAACAGCTTAAACATAACCGGCATTCAGGCACCATAACCCTATTGTCAAGCATGCCAGAGACTCCATCACGCCCGCTGTCCCCTCTTCACCTCCTTCACAGCCATAGAGGTGAACTCGACAATTCCCGAGCATCACAAAGGAGGTCCAGTTTTGGGAAGGAAAGCTGGGAAATACAAAAGCCTGATAAGGGTCATGTCCTTGAGCTAAAAGAGAATCAAGCTGTTAATGAAGCAGATAATCCTTCCCAAAATGAAATAGACATTGAGCCTTTTGATTTCTTATTTGATAAAAGAGCAAGAAGATAAAATAATATACGCATTTGGATCATAATTTTCATCTACTTGTATAGAGTTTGCTATCTGGTAAAACTAGACAAAACTAGAAGTTATAAGATTTGGCTCAATTAACTTTTTTTCATTTTTTTTTTTTTACAATCAATCAATCATCACTAGTGATCATTGTTGTATTGAAAAAAACAATTGATAAAACAATCACTTACAGGGAAGAGCCAAACCAAATTTTCGAGCAAGCCTCCTTTTGTCAAAGAAATTATACCATTGTTTGCTACCTTCAGGAATCAAAAATGAAATTCCAACCAAATGGGTTTCAATGAACTGGCAAAGACAGAAACAGATGAAGAAAAGATCCCCAAACTTTTATTCCAAAGAGAATTAAAGGTACTCAGATTAACATCTTACAGAAGAGACAAGAGCCAGAAAATCTAAAATTAAAAGACCAGAAAAACAAGCACTTCCTTGACAGCTTATTATGACAATCTTAACTTGAAAACAATGACAAGAAAAACAACTTATAATCAATGCCCACCACGGAGACGAAGAACAAGGTGAAGGATAGACTCTTTCTGAATGTTATAATCAGCTAAAGTCCTCCCATCCTCCAATTGCTTGCCGGGAAAGATAAGCCTTTGCTGATCTGGGGGGATTCCTTCCTTGTCCTAAATCTTTGCCTTGACATTGTCAATGGTGTCCGAGCTTTCCACCTCCAAGGTGATTGTTTTTCCAGTCAAGGTCTTGACAAAAATCTGCATTCCTCCACGAAGCCTCAAAACAAGGTGAAGGGTCGATTCCTTTTGGATATTATAGTCAGCTAAGGTCCTACCATCCTCAAGCTGCTTCCCACGAAGATCAAACGTTGTTGATCTGGTGGGATCCCTTCCTTGTCCTGAATCTTTGCCTTTACATTATCAATCGTGTCCGAACTGTCGACCTCCAGGGTTATAGTCTTCCCTGTCAAGGTTTTGACAAAGATTTGCATGCCTCCACGGAGCCTGAGGACAAGGTGGAGTGTTGACTCCTTTTGGATATTATAATCAGCCAAAGTGCGGCCGTCCTCGAGCTGTTTCCCAGCGAAAATGAGCCGTTGCTGATCTGGAGGGATGCCTTCTTTGTCTTGGATCTTGGCCTTGACGTTGTCGATCGTGTCGGAACTTTCGACTTCGAGGGTGATGGTTTTGCCGGTTAAAGTTTTGACAAATATTTGCATACCACCACGAAGACGTAGGACCAGATGGAGAGTTGATTCCTTCTGGATGTTATAGTCGGCAAGGGTTCGGCCATCTTCAAGCTGTTTACCAGCGAAGATGAGACGCTGCTGGTCAGGAGGTATGCCTTCTTTGTCTTGTATCTTGGCCTTAACGTTGTCAATGGTGTCGGAACTCTCGACCTCGAGAGTTATGGTCTTGCCGGTCAAGGTCTTGACAAAGATCTGCATACCACCACGAAGACGGAGGACCAGGTGGAGAGTTGATTCCTTCTGGATGTTATAATCCGCCAAGGTACGACCGTCTTCGAGCTGTTTGCCAGCGAAGATAAGACGCTGCTGGTCAGGTGGGATCCCTTCCTTGTCTTGAATTTTAGCCTTGACGTTGTCGATCGTGTCGGAACTCTCGACCTCGAGAGTTATGGTCTTCCCGGTCAGGGTTTTCACGAAGATCTGCATCTTCTAAAAGGCTTATATGAGAAAACTAAGGCTACGATATGATTTGAGAAGGCCTTTGAGAGAATTCAACACAATTTCTTGATTTGCTTTGCTTTGATGTAAGAAAAAAGCGGTGGGAGGATATACTAATATACTCGATGAAGAGTTTGGGTATCTTAAGTCCAAGGGAAGGGATTCGAAGGTCTGCAGAAAACACGAGAAAGTTGCAGTCAGATGCGACGGCGTACCGTGACTTTAGCCATTAGTTTGTTCCTCTAAAACTGGCCAATGATACCTGACGGCTAACTCACGCAAATGGGCCAATTGATTCCAGAATCTTCAGCTTTCCATTTTCGACGCAATTCCCACCACCAACTCAAAAAGAAAAGAAAAAAATATTAATTCAAGTTCAAGATGATTGGTAAGTGCTCCACGGCTGCTGCCTTGCAGGGGTTAATTGATTTCCCTCTTTGGATGAAACTGCGGAGTATAACTTCGTTTGCCAAATTACATGACTATAGAAAACTATGAATGTAAGCAACTAATACATTTAATTTCCTGGATTAAAGGGACATAAAAAGTCCTTTGCATCTTTCCATGTTATACATTCAAAATTTTATTCTCCGAGTAATTTCAATAAAAATTGAATCCTAATTGACGAAAAAATTGAAGCAAAACGTTACCCAACTACATTAATAAGAAATTTCTTTTTCTTACCAAACTTGTACGAACATGAAAGTTATTCTAATTTTTTAAAATATTTTTATAAATTAAAATATATTTTTATATTAATATTTTTAATTAAATTTAAATAAAAATATTACTTACTATTTAAATAATAATTTAAATCGAATAAAATCAAATCAATTCAAATTGCTAAAATATTTATCCAAACTTACCTATAACGATTTACCTAACTCAATACCGGTCAAATATCTACTCTACCTTTCAATAGGTCTAATTAACCTTAGTGATGGTCCTTTTTCTTTCCTTTTAGGTTGCCTCAATTAAACTCAACAAAATTGGGCAAACAACATATAGAATGAAAATTAATCTAACAACGGCAACTTTTTGTTGGAAGCCAACAATAAATGGATTGAAGCTTAACCTAGCATTTCCCCCGTTTTCTTTCTTACAAATTAGCTGAGCAATGTCTAAATTTAGTTTGAACAAGACTCTAAATATATATACAAGAATGATAAATGATAAAAACACAAAAAAAAAAAATTATTTCTACTTCATGTCGTCAGCCATAGCTGAAGCTTTGCAGATCGGACATGTATTCTTCATCGACAACCACTTCTTGATACAAGGAGCATGGTAATCATGGCCACAAGTCTTTAATGCCCCAACTTCATCCATGTCCTTGTATTCTTCCTGTTTATAACATAGATTTGTTAGACTTTCGACTAGTGCCTTTCCCTTCTTTTAAAATCAAAGTACGTAGATGATACAGCTTAGACGAGTGGGATTATAGAAAAAGCGGTAGCTAAGATTTTGATCTCTTACGTATTGCACCGTAATTGACATATGAGGCCTGCTTTCTACAATTGCATGTTGAACCATACCACTAAACATAATCCAAGATATTTGTGTTTCAAACAGAATAAAATTCTTACCAGGCAGATCACACAAGAGCTCTCATCCTGGAATCGATCGGAAGAGCAATAAATTGTTTCTGTCAAGCACTTGGATATCGAGTCTTCAGACAAGCCTGTGTTAACATGCCCGATCCTTTCCCCTAGTGCAAGTAGTTCCTACTCAAGCAAATCATCCAAGGTCATTTAGAACAAAACACTAAAAAGAATGAAATAACACCATAATAGAGAAGGGAAATATGCACATACCTCGTAAGTCATGTTGTCTATGTCTAACCTCATATCTCTATGCTGATCAAACATATTTCTAGATGCGGAAAGGGCTGAGCGGTCCGCAATCATAAAACCCTGCAGATTGAAAACAAATTATAACATTCAGCTAATGACTCATTAAATTAGGAAATTTAGTTGGCAAGCTGACATATAGGAATGCTACTGTGTAGAATTTTTTTTCTGTATCTCATGGCAAAACACTTGATCTGAAGTAATAAACAAAAGTAATGGCGGCCTGGTCATCAACAGAAGAGGCCACTATCAATTGACCAAAAAGGATACTTATGATGCAATAAAGTCAAAAGAGTTCACCATCGTGAAATAATACAAAACTCAGAAGAGATGCAACAGACGGATCAGAGGTGAGCAGGGACCCAGCACATGCTAAAAACAGTGTTGAATGGACTTTCAAACTATTACTACAGGACATGTAAATCCATCCAAATTGCTAATGCGAGAACATATTTCCTTCATAAGTGGTAAATACCTCAGATGAAAATCGATCATGGAAGGCTGCATCATCAGCTGGAGAACGGTATCTGTCATTAGATATCCTTAACCTCCCATTCCGTTCATTATTACGCCATGTTATAGCTGATAATGGCCGAGGATGTCGGGAGGAATAACTTCCAGCAGCAACATGCATCCCTTCTTCCGAGGGTGCCACATGTCCTAAGCGTACACTGCTGGAAGAAGCCCAGAAATTTGGGCTAGATCTCTGAGAAAAGTTTGTGCGAATACCCCTGGCAGATTGTGCTGAGTTGCCATGAAAACTCTGGGGAAGAACAGGATTTCTACCTGAAATGAAATCATGCTGAAGTCCCTCAACCTCTACAGAAGCATTTGTAGCACTGCTACCACCCAGAAAGTGGTTTGTCTCATGATTAAAAACACCTGAATCTGCACTCACCAACAACAGACTCAGAAATAACAGGAGATTTAAAACATGACAGACAGAAATGTTCAACTAACTAACCCGAAGCTTGAATCCTTCCATGAATAGGAGACATTCTCGAATGGCCCCACTCCCTTGACAAAGCATTAGAGCTTTGACCTGAGAGATCCACTGAGCTAGAATGGTCAACTGAGTGCCTAGTAGAGTAGGAAGTGTGAGAAGGATTGCTTGATAAATGGGTCCTAACTAGGTTGGATTCAAGATCAAATGCTAGACGGCTTCGCACATTCCTCAAAGAACCCTCACCCCTAATTAAGAGGCTATTGCCTCTATTGCTTGTGGGCATGGCAGCATGATCCCAGTGCATGTGTTGAGGACCTATATTAGGTTTCTCTTGCCAAAAGTCAGAAGATAAAGGAAGCTGAGATGAACTTCCAGCACCAACATATCTGCTTGAACCACCCCTCTCATTGACTGAAAGGACTCCAGGGCTCTTTCGCTTGTGAGGTCCTCTTCCACCACCCATTGTGAGATCAACAATACCACCCTCGATTGCATGGAGAGTCTGCCTATCATAATTGGAAGAAGATGCATGATGCGTGTAGTTCTCAGAGGCTGCACCAAACACTGCAGGCATTGATGGATGTAGATAAGGATCATGAGATGGGCCTGAAGTATCAGGTTGATAGTGAGGAGCTTCAACATTTTGGCTTGAGGTAGCATAACCACTTGACCTAGGGACAGGATTCCAATGAGAAGAAATATGCACTGCATCAACAGACATATTTTCTACAGGACAGAAGAAGGAACCATGTTCTGTGGTGCTTGCCCTCACTGCCAAACAAAACCGAAAGGCAGTAATAGCCATTAGAACAATAACTAGTGTACAAACAACGATCCTGCATAACGCAAGAGGCAGCATAACTCAAAACCTAGGCCCAACTTTCTAGGTAGGAGAATATGATAAGTTTTGCAAACAAGTTTTCATCATACTGTAAATAATTATCTGTTTTTCATCAACTTACCCCTCCTAAAAATAAAATACAAAGGTTAAGGCATTAAAAAACAATACCTAGATTTGCATAAGATTGGTCAGAATTCATATGATTCCAGCCTTGCTCATGTTCACTCCCAAACATTTGGGATGTACCAAATACATGTCTATGCCACATAACCAAGTCACTCAAAAGCAAAAGATAAGTTATATTCCAGAACAAGAGTCAACCTGCAAAAAGGAAAAAAAAAAAATCAAATATTTAGAAGAGAATGGAGTTAGGAAAAATATTTATAACATGAAAAAATATGTAAAGAAAAAAGGGATGCACTCAGCATTCACAAGTCATTTTTACAACTAACATACACTTATTTACCAGATTTCATTTCTTATAAAGAACTTCCAAAAAGTTCTACAGAGTTCCATGTTTCCGACACAAATAGAATCATGTTTAGGATCTGTGTCTGCAGCCAAATGCAGACAAATGCAACTCCAAGGATTACATCTTTCAGTTGTCACTGAGCGGTGATATATTGAATATTAGGCTACCCTATTTTTTGCTCCTAACACTAAATGCTTAATTCTTCTACAAGAGAAAATGATTTTATCATGCTATCAAAAATCTAGAAAGATATGAGGTTACAAGCACCAGTGAAAAGCGAACCAGCAGACACATGTCGTCTTATAAATATCAATCTTTTGAAAATAAAATAACAATAGAAGTATGGAAGTAAGCTTTTAATGGACGTCAGCGCAGAAATTCCAGCACACATAAGGCCAGACGCTACACATACACACACATGCACATGCACAAATTGATAAGTGAAAAGGACATCTCAAGTAGAATTTTAAGAACTAAAAAACTTTCTGCTTTAGCCCACTGAATCAAAACTTTGCACACAGGACAACGTCACATCTGAGTTGATTCTTAGGAATAGGAAAAACACAACACCGCTGGAAAAGCATTCAATGCTTAGGGTACTTTTTGCAGTAGGCATTCACAAATGGGAAGCTGACAACCCTAAATACCAAGTTTCACAACTATGGTCTTCTTAAAAACTGATATGCTAGCCATAGTCCTGCCTCTTGCTTTTATCTGCTTATATGTTGCATCTATCCATAAAAATGGAGAGAGCATCCTTCATATTCTGGGGCAAGAAACAAAGAAGGAAAAAGTGAAGGCAAGATAGAGAACACTAGATTAGCAATTATATACAAATTGGAAGCCAATGCTAACCCTATAAACCCAACAAAATAGTACCTTAGATTCAGACTCGTAGAGGAAGCACTATAGCAGGATTACTCATGAGGACATCACCTGGAATTGGTTTATAACCGTAGCAGATGGAAGGGATGAAAATGGTCATCACTTAACCAAGAATGGCCACAAAGTTCATAAAGCGAAAGTTACAGCAGGAGAATAATGCCTTCCTCTCCAGCCATGAAATTTGTAATCAAACCAAGAGAATTAAAAAAAAAAAAAAAAAAAAATCTTCTTTCCACTTTTTTGGTTCAGTAAAGGGGGAAAAAACAATTTATAGGAAATAAGCTCCCTGATATTTAGCTGCCACTCTGTAAGGGGGGGAACCAAGCCTATCTATGATAAAGTTAGAAAAATAAAAAAGCATTGAGATAGAACCCTGGCCAAAGAAGTGAAGATTTCAACTTTAAAATATGCGGTAAACTTTTAAGGGAAAAAGTTGATAAACATGGAACAGTAATATGTAGCAAAAGCAAGCATCTTCAGAGAAATCTGCAAAGGAGAAATAAAAGAGACCCTACAATTTTGAAATCATTCACCAGCATAAGCAATTACTTCCATGTGGGTGTACAAATTGTTTCTTAAGCAAAAGCAAAGTAGCCCATATATTCACATACATGAAGTAGAGCATGAATTTTCATCATCTGTAAATGTGCAGCATGCACATATATCTACTGCAATTACCTATTCTTATCCTCAACACAATCATTGAAAGAGTAAACTTTACCAAAAGAACTTAAAAGTATATTTTTTATATAAATCACCAAAAGAAAAAAAATAAGGAAAAAATAAGAAAACAGGAATGTCTACAATATAATTATAAAGAAGGTCACAGCCATCATCCCTAATATAAGATCCCATCCACCGAGAGCATAGCTGGCTTGAAAATGAAAAGTCTAGATTGATTCCTACAGTACCTTTTTTTACCATGTAAAATTTGAAGTAGAGATGAAGTTGATACATAATTGTATCTCTTAGGAATATTATTGTGCCTCAGAATGTATTTCTGAAAACCTTGAATGTCAGACGATTAGGTGAGTACTGGCAAAAAATATATATTATGTACATTACTTAAATGCAAGCCTCAATTTTCTGCGAGTTCAGTTACTTACAAAAAAGTATATATATAATTGTATCTCTCCATTAATTTCTTTGATATCGAGAAGCAGAAAAACCGTATCAGCTGCAGCATTGGTTTAATCAGAACTTAATATATATCAAGAACCATTCAGCTCTCCCTCTCAAGAGAGTTCACTGCTTTGCCTTGACAGCAACAGTCATAAATATTGAGTATTAAGTCATTACATCCAAGTACATATCAATCCTCCACCTCAATAAAATAGGTGAATCTGGAGCTATTAGGCCTTTATATAATCACAGGAACCAATAATGTTAGCATGGTCATCCCTCCTCACAGGCGTCTAGTCCGAACAAGATGATTTCAAAACCTAGATATTTTCAAACCCCTTAGGTTTTACTACATCCACCATATGCAAGAAAAGGCAATCTCAACTACTTGCTATGGTCATCATCTAAGCATCCAATTTTTCACCATAAGAGGCCATATGACATCAATTAGCACCCCCGAACAAGTCTCCAGAAATAGCATGTTTCAATGGTTGCCTTGAAGACAACACTAAGCTCAATGTTCAGCAAAACCGTCATCATGCCCTACACCATAAATCAACCTTCAGTAGAAACCGTACATTTGATGACTGCCAGAACTGTAAAGGCCATGAAGATGCCCCTGGGGATCTAGGGATTCTTAGGTCATCACATCTTCTTAGAACTGCACACCACAAGATACAAAAGAAGATACTATTCTCAATTTCTTAATCTCAATCCCATTCCCTAAACCTCCCATGACACTCTACACCAAGCATCTAGCATGCTAACACAGACTGTCAAATATGATGGATTTAAGATCATCACATGACTATATACATCAGGTTTTATTTTTCTTTTAATCATTTTCATGCAAGCTCCGTCAATGGAGCACAAAGACCCTGGTGTCAAAGTGAATTCCAATTCAACGAGGTCTAAGAATTCTGCAAATTGTAGTGGCTCTAATACCATGTATTTGCTCTTCGTATTGACGACAACTTATGACACTCTACAATGAGTGCACATGATCCTAATAAGAAGACGCAGGAATCTCTCCTTCAGTTGCCTGTTGACCCAAGCTTCCCTGCAACAGCATTTGCAATTCAGAAAATAGAAATAAGAAAGGCCACAACTAAACTATTTACCAACTCCAGTATTTATTTATGGTTCATTTAAAGGAACGCTTCATATACACCACAACTATTCGCAGTAAGCAAATATGTTGATAAAAGCCTAGGAAATTAAGATGGGAAATATAATTGAGGATGAAGGTGCTGCAAGACATGATAAGGAAGATGACGATGGAAAGTGAAGGAGATAAATAAATAATTGCTGACAGATATTGACACACTCACTCAAAAGCTGATAGCTATAAGAAATACCAATGGATAACTTCTAAACAGCTATTTTTAAAACAAATTGCTGGGAAAGAATAAGAAAACCTCATAACTTCAGATATAGACGGGCTATTGTTCAAAAACTGGCATACTATTTAGTGTTTATGCTCAAGGGCAAACTCAAGATGTGGGGCAAGATTAACCTGCATAAAGAAAAACATCTAAACCTAGTTGTTGACTTCTTGCTAAGGCAATCAAGAAAACGCTAGGTCTAATCCTATCTATTACAGCATCTTATCCGGCAAGCAGTTATTGGACATGCTAGAAACTCAACAAGTCAGCTATGAACCGGCATCTGAACCATAACAAAAAAAGAACATCAATTTACAGCAGCCCAAGGGATGGGGCAGTTTATAATAATCATTTTTAACTTCCTTCGGAAGTTAAATCTTTAAACCAACACTGACAACATCAATGTGCTGGGCAAAGAAAAACGAAAAGTTAAGCTTATCACTGAAATTGTGCAAGGGAACAGGTGAGATTTGAGTTCAATGACTGGGATAAAAATCAGGAAAGCAATTAGTGACGCACCAAATGGGATATAATATGCCACAAAGCCCATTCAGTTTCCTTACCTTCTGGAATGAACCCAATGCAGGACATCAGGAAAGAAATACCCAATGATATACCGGATAACTATTGCATATGTCAAAGCATTCCCTTTGAAAAAAAAAATATGAATATGAACTCTTTTATCAGTTTTAAAAACCTTTTAATCACGATTCTCAGAAAAAACCAGCAAAAAATCAGTTAAATGCAACAAAAACAGAACTTTCTATAAACATAATTTAAATATATATAACACAAACAAAATCTGTTGTTTTTAGCTACAACGACCACATCAAGATTAAAAAATATCATATTTTAAGCAAGTCCGATAATCGGAGGATCAACAACGAAATATCTTATGCTTATGATGATCATGTCCATGATCACAACCCAGAAACCAATTTTAGCCGAAAACTTTTTTCTTTTTGGATATATCTAACAAATACAGAATTTTATCAGAGAATCTAAGCGTGATTAACAATAGCACAAGCTGAAACCATTACAAGATTATTATGTACAATCAAGATCAAAGATTAAAATAGCCAAACTAACGAAGTAACCAATAATCAGACTTCAGATAAACACAATTTTTCTTGATCAAGGTCGATTCAAAAAAATTAACACCAAAAATAAGATTTTAAAAAAAGTAAAGAAAAGGAAACGTACCTCGATTCCTTTGGATGAAAAACTGAGAGAAGATTATTAGAATGATATTAAAAAATAATTTTAAAAAAATGGTGAAAGATTGTGTTTAGGAGAAGGAAGAAAGACAGAAAATAAAGCGGTTGAGTGCGTTCGTCTGGCTTTGTGAATAAATAAGAGAAGGAGAACATTACCCATAATTAAATAAATAAATAAAAGAAATTTGAGCTGTTTCGTTTTGCTCACCGAGACGGGTTACCGATCCAAACTGTAAAAAACTTTTCTAATAAAAATAAAAAAATTACAGATTATTAATTAAAATAAGGGTGCTCATCACGAACTTGATGATGGCTTAACGCGTGACTTTTGTTTTTGGAGGAATCTTGATTTTTAATTTTTTTAATTTATTTAAAATGTTTAAAATTATTTTTTAAATAAAAAAATACTTATAATTACCATTGAACAAATAATGGAATAATTTTTTTTTAATTTTTGACATGTAAAAAATGTGAAATAGTGGAGAGTCCAGGTGTGCGGCTGTGGCCAAAATGAAGATGGGATGAGACTTCGGGACTAGTCCTAGTCAATTGGCATGCTTAATTATTTGCAATTCTAAACATAATACGGGTGTAATATAAAAATTTTAAAAATATTTATAATAAAAAAATAATATTAATATACTATTAATATATAATTATGTAAAAATTTATACATAAATTATTATATATATTAAAATTTAAATAAATTGAATTGATTAAATATTGAAATTACTAAAGTTAGATCAATTAATAAAAATAAAATAATTCAATTAATTTAATTTAAATATTTTAATTTAAAATTAATCGAACTCATCAATAGGGATTTGGTTTGTAGAAGTTTTATTCTTATAATAATAGAAAACAATATTTCATACTCACCTTCTTTAAAGATACATGAATGCCGTCGTCTAGCAGCAATTTTTATTTCTTTGACTCTCAATTGAGTGACGTGACAATATTGTCAACAATGCGAGTGCATAGAATATGAACTCCACCTAAAAGAGGGTGGCTGCCAACCAAAGCCAATGTTAAAATCTTAAATCGTTAATCTTATGTCTTCCCCATTTCATTAAAAAAAAAAAAAATCCCAGATCAAGTTTTAATTACTCTTACTTGGCGAAAGTCTTAAGGTAAGCACGTGTATCAGATGATATTTTTTATTCTAATAGGTCTAATTTGGTTGAAATTATTGATTTATTAATAAAAAAATTTATTTAAGTATAAAAAATATTAATATTAATTTAAAATTAATTTTTTGTTTTAATATTTATAAAACAATCAAATTTGTCGATCCAAATATAACCTGGGTGAGGTTTAAATAAAAAATTAAAAAAATCATTTAATGCCCAACGAATCCTTTTAATGTCGACATTGTAACAAAAACAATGGACGAAACATTGTAACATAATCTCGTTTTAGGTCTTTTAATATAGTTGGAAAAAAAAAATAAAAGAGATTCAGACAAAATTTAGAGATATTCTTGCATAATCGTATTAAAAATAATAATACAAATAATTACAATTATATATATTAAAGAACTTGTTACTTAATTTGACGGCTCATGGTGAACGATGTCTATGAAGCGGTGGTTAGATGGTGGTGGGTGTTTTAATTGATTTTGATTTTGTATAGATGGCTTAAGATTTAAGCATTGCTAATTCCTTCTGGTGGTCCATTTTGCCAGTTGGAGTTACTTTAACCCTTTACATTTTGCCCACCAAAAAAAAAAAAAGAAGGATTACACAACAACTACAGTGGTAAAATGGAATAGGATTTATTGATGAAACATATTTTTAATATTTTAAATAAACGGGTTGGAGCTAACCGAACGCAGACCCAATTTTAGAGAAAACGTTAACCGGGTGATTGAGTCCGACTTAGAAATAAACTTAAATAGACGGGTTGGAGCCATCCGAACCCGGCCAAATTTAGAACTTAGAGATGTTAATCGGGTCCGTCCGGATAAGACCATGGACTTCTTTGCAAGACTTGATCCTCGCGTGAAAAAGGGACAAAGGGTTGACTCTGTAATATACTTTTTTGAAATCTTTTATTCTTTGAATCTGGGGCTGGGTAACAGCACCTACGGGGGAAGGAAACAGAAACAAAGAATATCGATTTTTTTTTCTGTTCTTTCTGTCGGATTTTCTGTTTCCACCCAAGCAGCTATATTGACTGATCTGTAAACCCAAAAAAAAAAGGGAAAAAAGATGAGTGTGATCGATATATTGACAAGAGTAGACGTGATCTGCAGGAAGTACGACAAATACGACGTCGAAAAGCAGCGAAACCAAAATGTCGCCGGCGACGATGCTTTCGCTCGCTTATATGCCGCCGTCGAAGCCGACATTGAATCCGCTCTTGAGGTAGCTCCGATCTAGTCTAATGGTTTAATATTATCTTTGTTGAGACCGTTAGGTTTAAGCTGGCTTTATGATTGGGTTGATTGAGATTTAGGGTGTTAGTCTTTCTCTGCTTAATTAAGAGTTGTTCAGTAAGAATTAGGGTTTTCTGGCTTCAATTTGAATTTCGTTTATTGGTTTTGGTTTAGAAAGCGGAGCTTGCTTCCAAGGAGAAAAGTAAGGCATCTGCTGTTGCAGTGAATGCTGAGATTCGTCGAACCAAGGCTCGATTGCTTGAGGAGGTCCCTAAGCTGCAGAGATTGGCTGTTAAGAAGGTTAACTTTTTTTTTCTCTTTAAAATTTCCCAAAATTTTAACAATTTATTGAAATGTGATCTCGTTTAACTGTTGATAGATTGGGAATGTTGTTCAAGCGAACAGAGCTTACCTTTTTTTAAATAATGTATTTTTTTTTTAAGTATTTAGGAGTATTTCGAATATGTTATTGTGGCCTCGAGGATTGACTATTTTGGACTTTTGTTGTGATGGATTTTGGGATTCATTTACAGGTTAAAGGGATTTCAATTGAAGAGATGGCTGCTCGTAATGATCTGGTCATTGCATTGCCGGACAGGATTCAAGCTATACCTGATGGAACTGCTGCTCCTAAACAAACTGGAGGCTGGTTGTCTTCAGCATCTTCAGCTTCTCGTACTGAAATTAAGTTTGATTCAGGTGGCCCTTAACTCCATTGAAATTGGTTATCAAATTTATTTAGATTATATCAGTAGGCTTCATGTTAGCTGTTTACTGACCTCTTCCAACTTGTCAATCTTTAGATTTAGATCTTTATTTGTACCATTTTGACTAAATTGAACACTTTATCTGTTGTTATCTCTTTGTCCTTCTGCTTTTTCTTGTTGTGGAGGGTGGAATGGTCCGTTTAATTTGGTGGCGCCTTCCAAAATGATTGAGAAACATTGTTTTGTCTTTCAACTAGCTGATGCAAATGTAAGATGAAAAGTTGGGAGAAAAATGGATCAAGAACAAGAATTGGTTTAAAGATAAAAGAGAAAAATTTGAAGATAAAGATGGAAAAATAGAAATAATAATGGGAACCCAACAAAAAGGTGGGGAGCATTTGAGTACTATAATATATTTAAAACCATTGTACTTGAATTTTTATAGCTTCGAGAATGATAAAGCAAGAAGGTTTTTTATCTTATGGTTGTAACTTCAAAATTGCTCTGTATTCTTTATTACCATCCAACTGGAGTGAGAAATTTTCAATCTCATAGTTTATATTGCATAGCTCATCAGTGACTCTTTTTATGGACTCTGAAGTTTTTATGTCTGGAGACCTTTTTTTTTTTGTTGTACTTACATATTCATATTGGTCATAGATGGACGATTTGATGATGAATACTTTCAAGAATCCGAGCAATCAAATAAATTCAGGCAGGAGTATGAAATGCGGAAAATAAAGCAGGCAAGTCAAACATGTCTGGGTGCTATTCTTTATGAACATTTTTTCCTATTGGAAGGAAGCCTTCTTGGCTTTGACTGCATTCACCACATTTCTTTAGCTATGATTCACTTTTTATTTCTTTTGACATCCAGGACCAAGGTTTGGATATGATTTCAGAAGGTTTGGATACTTTAAAGAACATGGCTCACGATATGAATGAGGTAAAGCTGCCTTTACTATCATTTATAATTTATAACTGTTTGTTATGAGGTAATTTTGTCAAATAATTGTAACATTCATGCTGTCTACTTGATTGTATACTGTGGTATGCGCAGGAATTGGATAGGCAAGTTCCTTTGATGGATGAAATTGACACAAAGGTGAACATCTTAGATACTGCTTAAAGATTATCAATTTACAGTATTATATATTCTGTTCTTTACACATTTACAGGTGGACAAGGCAGCAGCTGACCTTAAGAATACCAATGTTAGACTTAAAGATACTGTCACCCAGGTCATTCACTATAACTTTATTCAGTGTAGGTTCCCATCCATTTTCAGCTTTCTTTGCTGGATGTAACATAAATCATTTGTCTGTTACAGTTGAGGTCCAGCCGAAATTTCTGTATTGATATTGTATTGTTGTGCATAGTTCTGGGAATTGCTGCCTACTTATACAAGTAAGCTTCTATCTTATGCCTTTATGAAGAACCAAAAAAAAAAAAAAAAACTTCATCAAAAGCTTCCATCTAATACTAAAGTGATCACAAAATGTGTTGTCTATTATAGACATACTTAGAGTTTAATTCTAGTTGAACTTGCCATACCGTGTACTTCAGTTAATTTGGTTGGCGATTGATTTTGGATTTTTTTTTTTTTTTGGTAATGATTTAGGTGGAAATTCTGTTGATTGATTAACTGATTTGTTCTTTTATTTCTTTTTGTTTTTATCATTGAGAAGTCACCCTTAAGTTTTCTCCATTTGCAGCGTTCTGAAGAAGTGAAGTGATAAAAGGATGAGTTACTGCGTTTTCTCTTGTATGTTGTCGGCTTTTTTGGGTATTGTCTTTAATTTGGAGGGCTTGCTCTCGTATTTGATTTGTTTCGTTTTGTGGGAGTCATTCATACCAGGAAAACGTGAGTTTAATCTTTCTATACGAATTCAAGACAACCGTAAAAGTTTGTATAACTTGGAGCTTGCAAAGATTTGATCACTTTGTTCAAGGTGGTACTTTCTGCCTTAATGACCCTTCTTTACAATACATTGCTCAAAAATCTATCATTACCGCATATGCTTAAATTGTCTCGAACCCTCTCTGGTGCTTGCCTGGGATAATTTCGGATCGGAGATAGAGGTAAATAAAGATAGAAAAAAAAAATGATAGTACATTCAAGTCAGCAGCACTATACAGCTGAATGGGAAATAAACTTAGTTGTTAAGATTTCCAAGTCATATAGTGTCGAGCTACGTTCTTCAGCGAAGTCATATTAGTAAATACGTTTCTCACTAGGTATCCCTCGTTGATCAGCCTTTGTACGGAAGTTACCGGTTCTGAACTCGAAGGTTCGATTTATGATCCATTAATATAGGTTTTGTTTGTTTTGCAAAAAATAAATTTTAAAAATAATTTTCGTATTTTTTTTCAATGTTTGTTTCTCGAAAAAGCTTTGATCAACGAAAAATGAATTTTGGGTCAATGGGAAATTAATCTAATCTTTTGGAAATTATCTTTTCCTTTTAAATAAAGAAGACATATCATGGAAATTGAAGCAAAATAGAAAGGATTCATCCCATATTTAGAAATTGGTCACTTCTTACCGAAGTCGATTCAAAACATCATATAAGAAGCTAATTTAAAGAGCAGAAAATATCCATTCTTTTTTCAAAAATAATCTTTTGGAAGCAATTTCTCTCGAAATAAATGGATTCCTAATCACTGTTTGGTTTCTTTCGGGAGCCCACGATTATGGCTCAATGTTATAGTTTTGTTTTTTGGGCTTGGAACAAAGCAAGGCGCTGAAAGGAAGACACAAGTTAAAAATGCTTTTAGAATCAAATGCTAAGGCAAGTTTACATGAAATCAGATGGTTTGGAGTTTCAAGTGAACTGGGATGTTATCTGTTACTTTTTTTTCGTTACTTTTTAATGTGATAATCATTATTATTTACAAATGTAAAGTTTATTCATTAACTATAAAAAATTATATTTATAGATAATAATTAAATTTTTATTAAATAATAATAAATAAAAAATAATGAAGAAAAGTCAACTCCGTTTCAACTTTCGATCGGTGAATATTTTTGAAATTAAAGTAATAATGTATAAAATAAATGAATTGGAAAAAACAAAAAGTGGGGAAACAAGAAACTGATACATGATTTTTATATTAAAACTTTGTAAATTTATAACGACAACTAAAGAGATCGAGGCTCTCTGAACTTACATAAAAAAAAAAATAAAAGAACACATGAGCACGGGCGTTAATCTGAACTCAGGTGTAGCCAGTAAGTTATTTATTGATTTACCAATATGTACTTAATAATACTATGTACAATGATACAAATTACAATAATAAAATATCAAACCTGGAAATCACCCTAGGATAATTCACAGACAAATTCATGATGAAACAAATCACCAAATCCGTCCATCTAGGCTGTAATTAGAAACTACAGTATAATTTATATTGTAATTTATGTATAGCTTTTTTCCAAAAGAAAAAAAAAAAAAAACCATCAGGCCATACTCTGAAGTCTGAAAGTTCTCTGGTCAGTTTCTGTGAAATCCAGAAGATTAAGCTCTTGATACTGCATGATGGAGCTCCATTGATATGCGCTAAGGTTGTTTCCTTCTGAGTTATTTGGTCCATAAAAGCTCATTTCACTGCAATCATTGCTAGCTGATATTGCTTCCCTGATGATGAGTTTCTTGCAGCTTGGTGGTGGGACAAGACTCGTGGCCTGGTTACCTTCCTTGGGCTTCCTTTGCAAAGGGTCAAACAGGCTTTGATCAAGAGATGAACATGAAATCTGCAAGTTGTTCTTATCATAATGGGACGATTCCTGGATGGAAGTGCAAGATTTGTCAGTAGTACTGCTTTGGAAGCTGATGCTTGAGGTTGAATCAAAGCAAGGAAGGTCTTGAGATGCAAAAATGTAAGGTAACATAGGGCAATCATTGAACAGATAGCTTTTGGCCATCTCAACATTGTGGTTCGTGTTTGAAGGCCATAACTCATTGAAATTTGGGAGATAGCTACTATCTGGTTCATGACTGGTAATAATGTTTCTATCTTCCCAACTGTTCCTTTGCATGCTGCTTTTTTGCCTTACTCGACAAAGCACCCAATCATCTAACTGTAACATAAATGAAAACCCTTCTGTATCATCAGATTATTATATCATTGGAAAAAGAGAAATGAAAACCCAAACATAATCTTTTAACCTAGCTATAGTCGTGCTTGATCTTGATCCACTTTGTCTTGATGATATGACAGTTTAAATTAGTTTTTAATCTTACCCGCATAGACCCCTTTCGCTTGGGAGTCCAAATCATAGTTTCAAGCAATCTATACTCGTGCATGGTCCACTCTGTCTTGGTTCCTTTAGGAGGACGTCCTTTGTAGAATACCAAAGCTTTCTTCACTCCAATACTCTTGGTTCCGCATGAAGTTAGGATCGGTTTATCGGTCCCCGTCGCTTTCCAATACCCTGAACCTGCTGCTCGATTAGGTCTCGCCCCGTTAGGATACTTTCTATCTCTTGGAGAAAAAAAGTACCATTCATCTTCTCCAAACAAATCTTTAGCTGTATCACAAAATAAAAAGAAGCCAGACAGTTAAATTAGTAAGTGCACAGAACCTTTCATTGATCTGCCTGGAAAAAAATTAATATAGTGAACTTTGAAAGAGCAATGCTAATTATACTGACTTGGAAGGTCCCATGGATTATACTTGTATAAATCTATCTCAGCTATAATAGAAGCTGGAAGAGGGCTCGATGTCACTTTGTTCTTCAAGTAATGAACAATGAGCTCTTCATCAGATGGGTGGAATCTAAAACCAGGAGGAAGCTGAATCTCTGATGAGCTAGGGGCAGCAGCTGGTATTTTCTCCATGGAAGAAGCAGCCAACATTATTCTTGGAGATGATGATAAATTGAAAGAAAAATAGAAAGAAAACCTAGGGATTAATGACTTTCTCACCGATATTATCGACTCAAAAGAGTTGTAAATATAACAACAGCACCGTGCAAAGATTATATAGGACGGATTTTCTACATATATCTTCATGCAGATCGATATGGACGTTGGTTTAACGTATTATAAAGTTTCGTTGAAAGAGATTGGAAAGCTACCAAATTGTTTGAACCCTGTTCGGGACAGAAATTCTTCGATGGACCTGTTTTGTCACAATCTGCATTATTTCCTAGTAATTTTAAAAGTTGGGAGATATTGAATGCCAAAACGGCTGAAGTTCTTCACGTCATCATACAATAACTAGGCGAAATCTACATATGATTTCAGCAGTTAGGGGGGTTAGACATGGGGTTAGAACCAGAGGCCCCCAGTGTCCCGGAGCCCCCCCCCCTTTTCAGAAGTAGTTGGCTCTTACAAGTTATATTTTGTTAATGTTAGGTCAAAACTATTTAATCTTGTGGTGAAATGAAAAGCTCTTAAATTTAAACTCGAGTTTAATTTAGTTGGTTCATACAATTACTCTTAAGATATTATTCTTATCCTAACATCTTTGGCTTCTTTCTATATATTCAAGTTGCAACCTTTTATTACACCCAAAAGAAGAAAACAATAAATTTTGGGTTTAACAATTTGGATTAAGTATTGCCATGTTTATTCGCAAAGAGTTCTTTGGCTTTGTATTTGAATAAGTGATTAATACATAATATATATATATATATATATGCAGCTGCCTGAGAAAGCTGCAATAACTTACATTGCTAGCTAGGCTGCATGCATGGCATAGTCATCTAAGAAAAACATATATGTAGCTTTAACAGCCAAGACATCCACTGTGAAAATGACGAACGTAGGACATTTTAGCTCATTTAAATCATGTTTTGTCATGATTTGTGGCGGTTGGTCCGAATAATTAACCTGCCGATCGTCTTCATTAGCTTTTGGGGATCTAGCCGCTTAGCTTAAGCCTTTACCAATCAATTGGAGTGGTTAGACCTTTTAAAGGGTCGTATCTAGATTTATATTTTAGTAATTTGGATAGATTTAATTTGATTCGATTTATTAAAATATATATTTTTTATTTAAAATTTAATTATAAAATATATAAATGATATTCTAAATAATTTTTTAAATTGTAATTTAGGTCATTGAATCTAAGTTACATCGAGATTTAAAAGTTTTCAAACCATAACCGGACCTAACTTATTAAAATGTCTGAAGATAATTACAGCCTACCAAAGGGAAATAATAATAATAATAATAATAATAATAAGGGTATAATCTTTTCTTTTGCCGGTAGGAATCCAAAAAGTCGAATGTTATATATTGACAAGAGAGCATTTGTCAAGAAAGCTGGCAAGAAGATTTTTGCAATATTATTATTGCAGCATTTTCCAAGTAGGAGATTTATGTTTACATATGAAGAACAAGAGTGATTGGATCTTAGAGAAAAGTGGGAATATGTCCAAAAAAAAGTCGGTTTTGATAGTATATATCCACAAATTTATGATGATTAAATCTTGTTTGTTTAAAGGGAAAAATATTGTTCAAAAAGAAAAGAAAATGAAAAAAAAAATAAGAAGGGTGTGTCGGTTATGTCTGGCCCATGACCTTTAGAATGATTGTCGCCAAATAAATTATATTTTAGCAAAACCGACTTGACATGCAAATGGCAAATCATCCACTATCTTCTTTCTGCTTGCGCTCCATGTCCATGTTGTTTTATTAGATAATATGTCTTATGCAATTACATTTTTATATACTTATAATTTAATATTGAAAGTATTTTCTAATTTTTAAGTGGATACACTTCAATTGTTATAATTTGAGAGTTTGGTTTGATATTTCGATTTTTTTTTTTGTCTTTACTTAAGTATGTTTGTTCGTTTTATCGTCTAAGATTAATTTTGTTCGAGAATTTATAACTGCCCCACTTCAACAGTATGCTTACAGAATTACAATCTTAATTTTTCTTCATAGATGTAAGCATACCTTACCATTTATGTCACGCTTATTTAGGTTGATATTTTGATTTTGAATCTCGGAACGAATTGAGTGAAATTTATGGGACTAAAAACAACTTTATTACTGGAGCTGGCTGTTAGGAATGTAAGGTGATTTTTAGACTGTGTTTGGCTTTGCTTTTATATATGTGTGCAAAACTCCGAGAAAAAGAACATAAGAACAAGTGGAAGGGGAACGTAATAAGCCCAACTTTATACCAGGGATTCGATAGCATGTATGTGTTTTTGCTTGGAACATACCTATTTTTTTTTCTTTATTTTTGTCCATTCTAAAAATGTCTGTCTCACCTATTCGGGGTGTGGTCCAGTGGTTAGGGCTTCCTCGAGGTATACACTACAACAATGTATGATTTGGGTTATTTCTATCTTAAGAATCTTTAATTTGAACGAAAGATAATAGCGATAGATAACTGTGCTAATTTCTTTGACGTTAATTAAAAAAAGTTAGCCGGAGAAACCATCTCTTCCCAAGTCTCTTTCGGTACATCACTCCAAGTCCATGCAGGGCATGGCGTGCCATTCCTTTT
>JBBYHO010000012.1:8566606-8599444 GCA_038382025.1 Adansonia gregorii
TTTATAAATAAAGTTTTGTCAACATTACCTCTGTTATAACCTTTTTCAATTAAAAATTTTAAGAGTCTCTCATACCTTGCCCTAAATGCTTGCCGTAGTCTATACAAAGCTTTTGAAAGTTTAAAGACATGATCAGGAATATAAGGATTTTCAAAATCGCGAGGTTGTTCAACATAAACTTCCTCATTAATGAAATTATTTAAAAAGGTACTTTTGACATCCATTTGATACAATTTGAAATTGTTAAAGCATGCAAAAGCTAAAAGTATTCTAATGGCCTTTAGTCTAGCTACGGGGGCATAAGTTTCATCATAATCAATTCTTTCTTCTTAACTATATCCCTCAGCTACTAATCTAGCCTTATTTCTAACTATTATTCCGTTCTCATCAAGTTTGTTTCTAAAAACCCATTTAGTACCTACGATGGGATAATTACTAAGTCTCTCCACTAAATTTCAAACTTTGCTCCTTTCAAATTGGTTTAACTCCGCTTGCATAGCCATGATCCAATTATCATATTTTAGAGCCTCATCTAAATTCTTAGGTTCAATTTGTGAAAGAAAAGCTACATAATTACATGTATTTCTAAGAGATGATCTAGTTCTTACCTCTTGTTTAGGATCACCAATTATCTCACCTTCTTTGACATAAGTCAAATATCTAGGATGATTTCTTTCCCTTTCTGTCATGTAGTTCTTCCTCTTTTGGAGCTTTTTGATTTTGCATTGCTTGTCCTTGCTCCTTATGTGATGCTTGTTCTTGGTAAATCTCTTGATCATCATTATTAAGAGACACCTTTTTCAAGGTTGAGTTAGCTTCATCAAATATAACATGTATTGACTCTTCAATAACCAAAGTTCTCTTATTAAACACTCTATAAGCTTTGAAATTTGTTAAATAAACAAGAAAAAATCCTTTATCACTTTTTGCATCAAATTTACTATGATTATCATTTTCATTATTTAGTGCAAAACATTTGCATCCAAAAGGATGAAAGTAGCTAATGTTAGGTTTTTTTTTACTTTAAAAAGTTCATATAGAGTTTAATTTAGGATTGGCCTAACCATAGCTCTACTTATAATGAGCAAGAAGTATTAATGGCTTCCACCTAAAAATATCTTGGTAAATTGTTTCCACAAAGCATGATTCTAGCCATTTCTTCCAAGGTTCTATTTTTTCTTTCAATAACTCCATTTTGTTGAAGAGTTCTAGGTGCTAAGAAATTATGGCTAATACCATTTTCATTACAAATTTTATCAAAACCAAGATTTTCAAATTCTTTTCCATGATCACTTCTTGCACTTGAAATAGAATAACCTTTTTCATTTTGGATAATTTTGCAAAAGGTAATGAATTTTTCTAAGGCTTCATCTTTAGAGCTTAAAAAGAAAACTCAAGTAAACCTAGAGTAATCATCTACAATAACAAAACCACATTGTTTACCTCCTAAGCTTAATGTCCTAGTATGACCAAAAAGATCAATATGAATAAGTTGTAATACTCTAGTAGTTAAGACAATATTAATTGGTTTGAATGAAGCTCTTTTATGTTTGCCTTGAACACATGCATCACATATTCTACCATTATCAAATTTCATTTTTGGCAATTCAACAACAATGTCTTCTCTAGATAGTTTGAAAATTACATTCATACTTGCATGTCCTAATCTTCTATGCCACAACCAAGGCAAGTCAACATTATTAGCAATGAAACAAACATATTGAGAAGATAAGTCATCTAGATGCACAATATAAAAATTTCCTTCTCTATGTCCTACGAAAATAATTTTATTTGTCTTAACATCAATGACTTGACAATTCATTAATTCAAAAATAACTTTCATGCCTTTATCACATAATTAACTAATATTAAGGAGATTACATTTAAGACCATTGACAAATAGAACATTTTCAATGTTGGATAAAGAGTTGTTACCTATGGTTCCAATACCTTTAATTTGTCCTTTTGAGTTGTCACCAAAGGTAACACTTCCTTTATCTTTTGGCCTTAGCTCCATAAATTGATTTTTGTCACCTATCATGTGTCTTGAGCATCCACTATTAAGGTACCGAGAATTCTTCTTTGAAGCAATGCTCTTCCTTCTACAACCATAAAAACATGTTTTCTTTTTAGGTACCTAAATTTTCTTGGGTCCTTGAGTATTAGTGTTTAAAATTTTTATGCCTTTTGGAATCCATTTTAATTTGATAGCTTGATCTTGAGATGTACTAACACCCTTAGGGACCCATTCTCTCCTAATAAGCTTGCCTTTGTAAGTGATAGTTTTTAAGGAACATGTGTAGAATGTGTGACCAAGTTTATGGCAATGAGTACATATGCTAGATACATCAAATGATTTGTTTTATGTTATAAAGAAATTCTTGAAGTAAGTTTTTTTTTTCAATTCTCTTATAGCCTAAACCATCTTTATCAAAGAATGCTTTTTGTCTTTCTAGCTTGTTTTCAATTTTTGTTATGCCATATAAAACCTTGTAAATGAGTTATGCAAGTTTGTGTTTTTCTTGGTTAGATCATTGATATTAACTTATAACTCATCTATTTTTTTCTTAAGATCATCATTTATCATGTTGAGTGTTTCATTTTTTTCCCTTAAGTTTAGAATTCATTTTTTTTTTGTATTTTAAATTCATGACTTCAAACTCTACTGCTAATTCATCAAATGGGTAAGTATTAGTATTAGAAGATACCTTAGGCTCATCATGAGCCATGAAACATAGGTTGGCCACATCCTCATCATCATTATTGGATGTGTCACTATCACTCCATGTGGCCACCATAGCCTTCTTCTTTTGCTTCTTCGAGTTTGATTTCTTCCACATTGGACATTCAAATTTAATGTGTCCCGATTTCTTACACTTATAGCAAATGATTTCTTCCTCTTTTTCTTGCTTGAGTCTCCTTTTATCATTTCTTTTCTATAAGGTCTTATTGCTTTCTTCATTCAAATGAATTTGTTGAATATTTTTGCGAACATGGCCATTTCTTCTTCTTCTTCAACCTCATCATCATCATCATCATTATCACTAGGAGTGGTTATTTTAAAGGCAACACTTACCTTTTTTGGTGGCTCTTGTCCATGTTTGATCTTTATCTCATAGGTGAGAAGAGAACCTATGAGTTCATCCAAAGAGAGTATATTGGGATCTTTGGATTCTTTAATTGCTGTCACTTTTCTTTCCTAAGACTTAGGAAGACTATTAAGTAGTTTTTTCACCATCTCTTTATTTGGATAGGTCTTTCCAAGTGCCTTTAACCTATTGATAATGTCTGTGATGCTATCCAACATTTTCTTGATGGTTTCATCCGCCTTTATCTTGAATAATTCATAGTTAAGTGTAAGCATACTTATTTTGGATTCCTTGACTTGATTTACTCCTTCATACATGGTTGCTAATTTGTCCCACACTTCTTTGGCATTATCACATACTGAGACTCTATTGTAGTCACTTGGACCAAAGCATAAAATAGTGTGTGTGGCCTTGGCATTTAATTGTGCCATTTTGGAGTCTTGTTTATCCCATTCTTCTTTTTTCTTTGGCATAATACAATTTCTAACTATCTTTTTAGGAATAAGTGGTCCATTAACGATGAACTTCCATACTTCATAGTCATTTGCTTGGATAAATAGCGTCATCCTTGTCTTCCAATATGAGTAGTTATCACCATTAAAGAAAGGAGGTCTCATGATGGAATGCCTTTCAAGTCCTATATCATTTGCATTTGTTTCAAATGCCATGAGACAAACTTCATCTTAGCTTTTCAACTTTTATGGGCTTCTTGAGGCTTTAATTACCATGTTTGCATTCTCTATTTTTGAGCTGTCAAGGATCTTTTCTTAAGTTTGTAAGACCTATAATAGAGACCAAAGCACTTGATACCAATTGTTAGCTCAAGGAAAAAATTAAACCAAAGGGGGAGTGAATTAGTTCTTGCAAAAACTTGATAATTTAAAGTAAATTAAAAATGATTCAATGATTTTTTTTGTATCTCTACTTCTTCAACAGTTGGGAACCTCTATTTATAGCTTGAAATTGATTCATAGACGTTGGGCATTTAATGTGTGGTTGGAGAGCCGTTGTAGCCTTCGTAAATGCTTGTTTCTATTTAGACCCGTGCTATAGTATTGATACAATACCATAGTATCGATACAAGAATAAAAAAAGTGACCGTTATAGCTTCTTGTATCGATACATGGAATTGAGTATCGATACCAAGCAAGCTGTATCGATACAGACACATTTGTATTGATACATTTAAGGGTTACAGCTAAACCTTGGCTACTACCAAGCCTTGTATCAATACAAATGGGGTAAGTATCGATACCAAATAGGCTGTATCAATATAGACATGCTTGTATCAATACATTTAAGGGTTTCAGCCAAACCTTGGCTACAGCCAAACCTTGGCTACTGCCAAGCCTTGTACCGACGCACATGGGGTGAGCATCGATAGCAAGTAGACTGTATCGATACAATACGCTTGTATTGATACATTAGAGGGTTTCAAGCATAGTCTCGATCCATTTGTTCTTTGTATTGATACAAACCTTCAAAAACGTTTGTAAAATGATTTTTCTTGACTCAAACATATCTAAAAAATATTATAAGTATAAATATACATTTTGGAGCATATATTTTTTTGATAAATTACAAACTTAGTACTTTTCAAAATGTTTTTCAGTTTGAACACAAATACCAAGTTGAGGATGAATTTAGCTTAAGTTGTTTGTTAAATCAAAACTGAAATCAAAGTTAACAGAATTGCTTTCAGGGTGGGTTGGTTCTTTCACTGTCTTGACTACACTTGTTTGCCCTTTCTCCTTCAATGCATTGGACAACAATTTAGTTAACTTGGCCATCGTGCTTGAAGTTCCTTATTCTTATAGAGTGCCAATGCTTGGGACTCTTTTTATGTGAGTTCGAGTATTTTGATATGGTTTTGTGATTATTTTCCATCATTTTCGATGATTGCAAGTGTTGTACTGATGGCAAACTATAGATTTCATGTTTTGGATCACCTTCACTTTAAATTATTTTCGGAATAGGCCTTTATGGTATGTTCATGCATACATTTGATGCAATGAATATGAATATGCGATCATGAATGAATAAAAACCATGAAAGGATTAGGTTAGTTATGCAAATGCAAAAAGGATAATTGGATAAAGGGACAACTTCATCAGTAACATCTTTCATTAAAGCAACAAAATGTCTTAATTACATGTGATTCAAAAAAGCCTGACACGATTCCATTACTTGATTACATGGTCCAAGAAATAAAGCAACTCTTCTGTCAAGGATCAGGCTACATCCATCATGTTTCCAGCCTCTAACTAAGCTGCCTGGATTTGCTCTGTGAGACTACAATGATAGTGTTGATAGTTTTAGCGTGTGTGATCAACCACTTGAAGCTATTCTTGCTCCTACTGTTTGAAAGCTCTCACTCGTGTTTTGACTTAGTCTTGGCGAGCTCAAAGAGAATGCTTTAAGTCTTGAATTTTGAGTGTCAGAACTCCATTTTTGACCTAGTTTGCTCTTAAATCCCAGACTCGAGACTTTAATCGTTCATTCCTCCTTTGATAAGTTAATGTAAGAGCCTGGGTTCTAACAAGCTTTTCTCTATTAACCTTAGCAATTTCTATCCATTGGTGTAGTTCCTTCTCGAAAGTAGTAATTTATGTCTTCCATTCGACTGATGATTTTCCAAGTCTTTGGGACTTGCTTGCTTTTTAAGGGCTACATAGTCTCTTTCCAAGCTCTCGAGATCCTCTTTGAGGTGGTTTTCTCCTAGATAGCCTTGCTTATTTTGCCCTCCTTGAGGTAGAGGTCCATTTTTAATTGACTATTTTCCTCTTTTAATCTAGCGCTCTCCTTAGTAAAGGTTGCCTTTTCTTCTTTGAACTCTTGCTTGAGCAATTCAATTTTAGAAGAAAATTCATCAACAGACATTTGTGATATCCTGATACCAAACAGGGGTACAGTGTCATTAATTCGACATATCTTTTATTCATTAGATCCTCGGGTCATACTACTCCCTCCCTACTATCTCTCCATACAGTGGGTTTGTTTTCATGCATAAAAGGCTAGCTGGACTCTTGTCTTATAGTCAGGCTCATCATAGTCGAAATTGTAAAACTTTAGGTCTTGGACGAAGGGGGTGAACTGATAGCATTGAATTTGTTGAAGGACTAAAAGAGAGGCATATCTATTACTCCCCTAAAATCCCATGAGTGGCATGCAACAGTAATCTTCGCACCATTATGTAACCATTTGTGGGGAAGACCAAACGGCCTTCCATGTTACCTCATCTCCCTTGAGGTTTCAAAACTTTCGAACCCATTGCCATTCAGATTTGTCTTAAGGCCATTCTTTCTTAAGTACCTTAGAGATAGGGCTAAAGCTGGGTAATAAGCAGTGTGACGTCCTACTTTCTTTGAGGCCAAAGTGATTGATGAGCAAAATATGAATGAGTGGTGCACATCCGATAAATCAGACCGTACCCATTTTTTATAAAAATTAAGAGCTTATATAGTTTCAACGATGATGGCTGGTGCGGGATTGATATTGCAACATAAATGAAAAAAAAATCTGCTACCATGGCATCAACATAGCGTAATGTTTTTGGGAATATAACTAGACCATATATTGCCAAAGTGTAGATATCTTGGATTTTTTAGATGTCAATAGTACTCGTCATTGCTTTTTTCAAACTAGCCCATGAGAAGCATTCACTGTTCCCTTTTGTTTTAATATGACTATGAATCTAAGACTCCGTTGCCTCGAGGACTTAAATATATCTTTTCTTCAAGGTTAGAGGATTCAACACTTTATAGTATATCCTATCTACCTTTGCCCTTTTAATGTTGAGTAACACAGTGTATTCATCAATCGTGGGGACCAAAGTCTGTATGATTGAAAGTGAAACACCGGTATACTGGATTCCAAAACTGAGAGGCTACCTATAATAAACTGACATCCAAATGAACTTGAAGCAAAAGAGTGATATCTTTATATCTCTTAATGAATGATTCCTTTTTATTACTGTCCCAATTGGTCCATACAATCCTTAGATCTTGCCAATCATTTTGACGGTACCCTATTTTGATCCATTCATGCACTATTAAGATGCCCTGGTTTAAGGGCATCTCCATCTTCATGTTGTTGGTTTGTAGAAGGAGAAAAATTTTGACCAATCACAAATTGCCACATTTAAATTAAAAATTCCTTTAATTAAGAAATTATCAATTAAATTCCGTATCACTGTATGCAATCAATGACATCATATCTGAAGACATCATAAATAGAAATTTATCTTCAATTAAATTAAAATTAATTTAAAGTTTTATCTCTAATTAAATTAAATTAATAAAAGAGTTTTCTCTCTAATCAAATTAAAATTAATTTAGAGATAAATAAAAAGAGTTTTATCTCAAATTAAATTAAATTAGTTAAGAGATAATTTATCAAGTTAAATTTATTAAAGAAGTTATATTTTTTTAAAACTCTTTTCTATCTAATTGATTGGCACTATAAAAAAGGGGTCTCCACCAAAGCCATTGAACATAATTTACAAGCCTAAAGAGAAGAAAAAGATTTTGAAGATTCAAGTTCTCTCGAAAAAAGTTTTCTATCAAGAACGTAAAGGACATGAAGAATGTTGCTCTCGTTCTTCAAGAAGTTGTTCTTCAATCCTGTTCCGGTGATAGAAATGAGGTAAATTTTTTTTGTTAAGATCAATTCTATAAGACCCTTGAAGCGGACCTCATTGATTCAAGATCAAGTTTGAAACCCTGGGATCAAAGTTTTTATTGAAGAAAAGAATCAAAGGATTTCTTTATTATAAAGAACATCCAGAGATTGTAACCTAAGTCTAATAAATAAAGCTGAAATATTTGTCTCCAAATTTTCTTTGTCATATTTTCAACACGAAATTTGTGTGTACAAATTTCTGGCACGCTCGATAGGACCATCTCTACTTTTCCTCTCTTTTCTTTAAAATTCAAGTTATCAAGTTGCAATGGCTCCCAAGAAGAACCTTGTCAACAAACCAACTCTTAAACCTGCTCGAGCTGATCTTGCAGTCTAGCCTACTTCATCAACCAGCATTAATGTCACTACTCATCTCTACGATGCTAGGGTGAAGACCAAATCTCTTTCTAAACTTAATGATCAGACTTCTCTAGAGTTTAACCAAAATCCACTCTTTGAGACTTTTTTTAAGTCAGGACACAGAAAAAGTTCTTGTTGAACAACTTGATTCTGGACTAAGTCCAAATCACCAAAAATCGTCTAAGCAGCAAGATAACTGCTCAAGTGGTAGCTCCAAAACACCTTCTCCAAAATCAAACTTTTACATGATGAATGTAATGACAATTTGCACCACATCACTTGAAGAGTAAGTTACAATTCTAGCAAAATCTATTGAAACTCTTGCAACTAGTATCAGAGAAAAAGATGAACTTATTACCTTCTTGATGGATAGCGTGGCTACTTTCATTGGAAAAAATCAATGGCCTTAAGAGAAAATAATCAATCCAATCCTCAAAATGATGTTAAGAACTCCAACATTAAAGATGCTATGGAGTCAGAGCAAAGAATTAGTGAAGTGGTCATAACAAGTTAACTCAAAGATCTTATCAAAGAAGCTATTAAGGATCAAGTTGATAGTGTCAATCAACCTTCACACACGTATGCAAAGCCATAGTCTCCAAGGATTGATCGTTTAAGGATACTGGAAAATTACTAACCTTTAAACTTTCAGCAGTTCGATGGAAAAGGAAATTCGTGCCAACATGTTACGATTTTCATGGAAACTTGTAATAATGATGAAACCTATAGAGATCTTATGGTAAAACAATTTGTCCAATCTTTGAAGGGTAATGCTTTTGATTGATACATCGATCTTAAGCCTGCAATGATTGATAATTGGAAACAACTTGAGCGAGAATTTCTTAATCGATTTTATAGCACTTGTCGCATCGTCAGTATGATTGAGCTTACTAGCTTATGCTAATGGAAAGATGAACCAGTAATGGATTGTATCTATAGTGGAGGAATTTGAGCCGTAACTATGAAGAAAGGTTGTTTGAGTCTTTTACCCTTGACATATGCATACAAGGCATGTTTTACATTCTTCAAGGCATCAAACCTAAAACCTTTAAAGAGCTAGCTACACATACTCATGACCTGAAGCTGAGTATGTCATCTTCTGGAAATCAAGAGCATCCTAGGCAAGAGCCGAAAAAGGGCAAGAAAAAACAAGACACCTGAAAAAGGGGCAAGACCTTGTCTAATAAAGGAGAAAGCAAATAGACCTTTTCCAACTTTTGCAAATATCATCGATTAGTTAGCCACCCTGTGGAGAAATGTTTCATCTTAAAAGACAAAATCATGGCACTTTATGAAGAAGGGAAGATTGAATTTGAAGAGGAAATAATGTCAACAAACACGGCATCAATCATTATGGTTCCTTATTCTAATTTTTTGGATAGAACCATAAAGTTTGGTTCTTTTGATCCTATCAGACTCCCTTCAAACACAAGTACAATGGTGGACTTCCAAGCAAATAGGGCAACCATCTATTGTAAGAAGCAAAAAAGAATGACGATGGCTGGACATTAGTCACATGTCAAAAAAAGTAGAAAGCAAAATCTTTCAAAGCCTATGAAGGTCCCCATGAGTGCTAAGATGATCGGATGGCAATGTAAAGCTCCAAAGCCCAAAATGCCTCAGATAAAAACAAGTTCATCTAACCATAAAATTCAACTTAGAAAAGGTCCTGAAGGCCAGTCACTTTAAATGAATACATGCCAATCCAATTTAGAGTAAATATTTGCTCTTTATGACCTATTACAATGTTAATGGTAATGAAGAACTTAAAGTTGAGGACACCATAGATATAGTTGTGATTGAAGTTAGAGATCATTCTTATGGCTCGAGCATTAGCTTCATTGATAAAGATATACTGCTAGGATCAACTCCTTATAATCGAGTATTGTTTGTTGTGGGATTTGTTTGAGAACAAAAGATTAATAAGATTTTGGTATACAATGGTTTCGTAGTCAATATAATCCTTTCAAAGACAATGAAAAAATTAGGATTTCTTTTAGATAAAATGATGCAAAGTCATTTAATGATTTAAGAATTCAACCAAAGGGGACAAAGAGTTCCTAAAAAGCTTAGACTATAACTTTTCATTAGAGATATGGAGTCTTATCCACTTTTTCATGTGATTGATGCCAAAATAACATACAATATGTTGTAAAAACGATCATGGATACATCAAAATGGTGTGGTCTCTTCCATTCTTCATTAATGCTTTAAATACTGCAGAAATGGTCAGGTTAAGATGATTGTTATTGATGCCAAACAATTTACCTCGACCAAGGTTTATTTTGCAGATGCTAAGTTTTATGTAGAACGCGCTTTCACTAAAGAAGCAATGACTACTCCCCTAAAAGAATTGAAGAAAAAAGAAAAGAACATCGTTCATTCTACCATGAAGATAAAATCGATTAAGGTTTAAAGAATTAGACTCTTCCACTCAATAACTGGCGAGAATCAACAATTCTTAAATCCTCTTTGAAAGGATATGCCAGGCCAATGGAATAACCTTTGTTTAAACATCAAGATCTCTCATCCTATCATGCTAGAGCCTTTGATCTTAATGCTTATTGACCAGTTGTTAAAGCTAGATATAAATAAAAAGATGTTGTTAAATTGGCGAAAGAATCTAGCAATGTAATGTCACAATGTCTAACCAAGGTTTCTCAAGTTTGGCAAAAGAAAACTGATCATGTCAAAAGATCCAGAAAAGGACTTAGATTTTCTCCATTAAAATTATAGATTCATAAAAAACTTTAAGATATATAAATGTGAAGGAAATTCCTGAGGATTAAAAAGAATCAATAAAGCCACAAAGACCTTCAGTGTTTAGTCATTTGGGAACATGTTCAATGCATGTTTTAGTGTTTGACTGTTTAAGCATTCAATTACCTCGCAAGTTAGTGTTTGAGTGGATAGGGCCAAAAGTTGATGAAGCTTCTACAAGTGAGCCAATACGCATACATGCAAGGCTAGAAAGTTTCAATTCCAAAAAAGACAACCAAAGTCAAAAATGAAAAATCTTAACCTTTAATGAAACGAGGGATTTTCATAGTAAAATTTATTCTCAAATGGAAAGGTAAAGCACGTGGAAAGTAACTACTGCTGAAGTCTTAAAAGCTAAAAAGTACACGGTGGTGATAACCAAATAGGTTGGATCTTAGAAAGAAGAAAAGCTTGAAGAAATAGAAATAGAAATAGTCACTTCGCATCATGTATCTATAAGGAAAGAAAAATGTTCCTTTTGTTTAGAGATGGAGCTTGAAGTAATGCTTTCAAAAGCATTAAGGCCTATTTACTGCGGTCGCCTATTTTAAAGGTGCCCATACCAGGAAAACCTTTATCCTTATTGTTACATAGGAATATTCTTTAAGAGCATTGTTAGCACAAGAAAATGACGAAGAAAAAGAAAATGCACTCTACTATCTTAATATAACTTTTAATGGTGCTGACTTAAATTATTCTCCTATTGAAAAGACTTATTTGGCATTAATGTTCGCTGCTAAAAAGTTGAGGCATTATTTGCAAGCTCACACTGTCCATTTAATATCCTGAAAGATCCTCTTAGGTATCTTAAGTCCAAAGCTGTACTCAGTGGAAGATTGGCAAAATAGGCTCTCTTGCTACAAGAGTTTGATATCACTGATGTTCCATAAAAGACTGTCAAGGGGCAAGTATTGGCTGATTTCTTTGTAAACTGTCATATTCTGGATGATTAGGAATTCTCGAAAGATCTTCATGATGATGATTTTTTTTATCGAAATTCCTAAGCCATAGAAGTTTTTTGATGGAGCTGCATAGCAAGAAAAAGTTGGAGTGGGTATTGTTTTTGTCACTTCTGAAGGTGATGTGTTGCCTTATGTATTCACTCTCATTGACAATTATTCCAACAGTGTAGCAGAATGCCAAACTTTGATCATTGGATTGAAAATGGCAATTGATATGAAAATCACCCAACTTAAAGTATATGGAGATTTTAAATTGGTCATCAACCAACTTCTTTCACTTTATGAAGTGAAAACACTCGAGCTTTTACCATATGTCAACCATGCCAAAAAATTTTGGAATGGTTTGGCAATATAAATTTAGAGCACGTGCCAAGAAAAAAAAAAGACAAGCAGATACTCTGGCCAATTTAGCATCATCTCTTGTATTACCAAGTGCCAAATTAAAGGTTCCTTTGTGTAAACGATAGGTCTTGCTATCAATTACTATATCCGAAAAAGATGACATAGAATCCAACAATGTTTCAGTTTGTGAAATTGAAAAAGAAGATTGGAGACAACCGTTGGTCGATTATCTAGAGTGTGGTAAATTACCCAGTGATCCAAAGCATAGAACAGAAGTGAAACGTCGAGCTCCTTGCTTTTTTGATGGAGCCTTTCTTTGATGTTTAGGAAAAGATGAAGTATTCAAAGTTCTGCAAGAAACTAATTCTGAAGTTTGTGGTGCACATCATTCTAGAGCCAAGTTACACTTTCAAATTAAAAGGATAGGATACTACTGGCCTATAATGGTAAAAGACAGCATGGGCTATGCCAAAAAGTGTCAAGCTTGTCAGTTTCATGCTAACTTCGTCCATCAACCTCCTAAGCCATTGCATCCAACAATCACATCTTGGCCATTTGATGGTTGAAGACTTGACTTGGTAAGACCATTACCTAAGAGTTTGATGGGGATTGTATATACTTATAGCCACAGATTACTTTTCAAAGTGGATGGAAGTGGTACCTTACAAAGAAATGAAGAAAGAAACTGTTGCAACTTTTATTCACACTAATATCATTTATCGGTATAGTATACCAAGATACATCATGACTAATAATGAGAAATAGTTTGACATGAGCAAATTATGTGAACAGTTTGACTTCAAACAATATCACTCTTCAGTGTACCATGCTCCAGCAAATGGATTAGTAAAAGTTTTTAACAAAAATTTATGCAATCTTCTAAAAAATATGGTTAATCATTCAAAAAAAGGCTAGTATGAAAAGATAGAAGAAGTTTTATGGGCTTATCGTACAACATATCACGCACCAACTTAGGTTGCTCCATATTCACTTGTTTATGGTGTAGATTTTGTTCTACCACTTAAGTGAAAAATTCCACCATTAAGGATTGTAATTCAAGAAGGTCTTGCTGATAAAGATAATCTGCATCTACGTTTAGAGAAAGTAAAAGCCTTGGTTGAGAAAAGATTGAAGCATAACAATGCTTGGAGTGTTATCAAGCTTGATTATCCAAAGCTTTTAATAAAAAAGTTAAGCTATGATTATTTCAAGTTGAAGACTTAGTCCTTGCAGTGAGAAGACCCATAAATACCACACATTGCATGGGTAACAAGTTTTTTCAAAATAGGATGGGCCATAAGTTGTTCGAGAAGTCTATACCAATGATGCATACAAGATTGTTGATCAAGATGGTGTCAACGTCGGACCGATCAGTGGCAAGTTTTTAAAGTAATACTATGTTTAAAACATAATGCTCCTAAGCATAAGCTTAAAATGTTCTTCAAAAAAATGTTGCTCCTAAGCACGAGTTTAAACTGCACATTAAAAAAAAACAAAAAATGCTTGCTAAGTTGAAAATCCCTTTTAGGACAACTTAGGCAAAAGTTAGAGCACAGAAAAATACTAAATAAATAAATAAAATATAATGAACTATGTTATTACTTGATCCTTTAAAGGTATGTAGGCAACTTGGTTTCATTGCCAAGTTTAGTCAGCAATAGAAAAGAAAATAATATCCAAGTTGGTTTATACATACTGAACATGGGTTTGTCAGCAAAAAGATATGATCCGTTTTAATGTCTTCATTCTTCCTAGAAAAGAATGACAAGATAATCTTTGCAGTCTCTGAAATATAATGCGATGATTCTTACAGACACCTCATTTTGTTCGGGCTAGTTTTAGAATCCAAGGAATTAGGAGAAAGATAAAAAAATTAGAAAATAAAAATAAAAATAAAAGTTGAGGGACAACTTTTGGGTGCCTTGTTGCCAAGCATTATTAAGCGACACAACACCAGATGGAAAATTTTTTTTGGAAAGTCTGAAATGCCTATGTCTCACCTTAAAGACAAATGTAAGATGAGGCATCAAATGCCATTTTTCATGGTGTCATCGAGTACTCAGAGAAGTACTAGAACCAATTTCCCGCTGTTTGTGTCCAAGTTGAGGAAAATGAGAAGCCGCAGATACATGCAAGTTTTATTGGTGCATAAGTATTGATACGAGGCTTTATGGCACCAAAAATTTAAATTCTCAAATGTCATATCGAAACAAGAAGGTTCATATAGATACCTAAGATATGGTATCGATACCTAGCATGTCTATATCAATACAGACCTTGGCAGTAGCAACAGTTGTGATTTTTTACGAAATGTATCGAGACACAAGCATAAGTCTCGATACAAGCCCATGAAGTATCGATACATGCTTTTAAGTCACGAGATTAGAAACATTTTTTTGCTCTTAGTATCGATACATAATTCATTATATCGATACTCATGGGTAAAATTGCCTTATATATCAATACACAATGTTCTGTATTGATACACTAAGACACATTTGCCTAGTTTAAGCCATTTTTCAGCCACTGCACCATTAATTCAAAATTCAATTCAAACAAGTCCTTGCTCAAAAAATCATGAAAATTCATACCATGTTTCATCTTTGGGCTTGCAATTGGATTTAAACAAAATCTTGATTTCCAAATAGCCAATGACAAAGGACATTTCATGACATTAGGCAATTAGTCCAAAGTAAGGTTGAAATTACCTAATGCTCAGCTGAACAAAGTAGCTTAGATCCATTATTTTTGCTAAGTAAACCAATGGGTTTGCATGGCAGCTGAGCATTGTACCTAACCTCTGTATAAGGTACATGCACCAAAGCCTCAAAATATCCCTGCCCTTTTATCTTTTGGCTCTATGGCCATATGGCTATATAACCAACCTTGGACTTAGCTGGGAAAAAGGAAAAAGATAAAATTTCGAGCAGAAAAAAGGCTCCCATTTATTTGTTCGTTCCTTTTGTTTTCCATTTCCACCAAAAACTAAACAAAAAACTCTTTTCCATTTTGGGATCCTTTCAAAACCATCACCAAAAGTCCTTCCAAAAACTTTCATTTCACTCATAGTCCCTCTTTAAACTCCCTTTTATCCATACCTAACTAAAAAGCCCCTCTTTTTTATCTCTCTTTTATTGTTTAATCCAAAAAGGTGAAGTTCAAAACTGTTGTTCAAAGAAAAGGCTGAAGCTTGAAACTTTTGGTAATTTTCTCCACTTGACTCTGTATATTCTTTGATTTTTCAATATTTTCATCATCCTAGCGACCTCTCTATCTTACCATGACCTTTTTAAAGTTTTCATGCATTGTTGCTGGCTTGTTTGTTGTAGTCTTAGAGTGTTAATGCTTTCTTGTTGCCTTGATGTTGCATGGTAGGCCAAACATCTTGTCTTTCTTTTTAACATCAAAATAGCCCCCTTATCCTTTGCATTTTCTATCATATTTCATCTATTTTTGGATGCTTAACACATGGTTAAATGTCTATCTTAACATGTCTTTTATATATTCATGCATTTCCTTATGTTTTAAGGAGTCTCATGACATAAAAATGCTATCTTAGCAACTTCAGCTTGTATTCTTTTGTTTAAATGAGTTCATACACTCATTTGTCATCTTCTCAGATTTTTGTCACTTATGTCCATGTCAACATGTCACAGGTGTGTGTTTGATGCCTTGTCTTTGCTCATCTTAGTGCACGTTATGTTTTGTTTATGATATTCCTATCAAGATGCATGTTTATTTGTTAAAAAATTGATTTTCTAAAAGAAATCCCCAAGTTAAGTTCATGCTACCTCCAATAGATGAAGAATAGAGTAGACTTAAAGCATGGCCACCATGAAATGGCCATAAACTTAGAGTTGCCACCAATCATTTCAGGCTAGGCAAGATCGAATGCCTATTAAAAACAATATTACGAGTTATAAAGTTCAAAACATTGATTTCAAGGTCTAAAAATAAGAAACGTAATAATATCATAAACAAGCAATTGCAAACAAAAGAACGTAAAAAAGAGGGAAGATTGAAATGTATCTTATAATTGGCTTTAATTATTGAAAAATAATCAAAATGACAATTTTAGAGACCGGTCTGAATTTGGTGGTAATTTAAAAAACAAAGATGATTTTTATTAAAACACTTTAAGGCATCCAAAAGAGAGACACTTTTAAGTTTTTGAGGTAAAAACAAGGTTGGAGTATCCCTTCGATGAGGTGGCGTTGGAGTGTCCCTTAAATAGAGTTATGAAAATTGTTAAGATTAAAGTGAAAATTTAAATTTTTAATGAAAAATAGGGTTGGAGTATCCCTTTTAAGTTATGGGGTTGAAGTATCCCTAAAGTTAGGAAAACATTAAGAACAAAGAGAAAATTTTGAGTTTTTCAATTAAAAAAAGGGTTAGAGTATCCCCTTTGGAGTAATGAAGTTGAAGTATCTCCACTAGCAAAAATTTTAATATGAAATTCTATTTTTTTGTATTTTAATCTTGATTCGAGTCAAAAAGGGTTGATGTTATGGGGGAATTAACTGGATGCATTTTGAGACACCTGAATATCTTGATAAAAAGAGATTCAAAAATTAGGTTAAAAATAGGGAACAACATTATATCCCCTCTATTCTCCCATTTTTTTGGGCATAACAGAAAGCTTCAAAGGGTAAATAAGGTATTGTTGGAAAGGTAACTCAACAAGTTTTAATATAAAAATATTCCAAAAATTCTAGAAAATCCCTTTCTAGATGGAATTAATTTTCGAATTTAGGTTTGTCTTAGCACTAGTAACATGTATTATTAAAAGGGCATGATGGATTTTGAAAAATCGTTCCAAGCTTATCTGAGATCATTAGATCATAGATAATACCTTTTCAAAAAAGAAATTTTGTGAACTCTTCGGGAAAAATATTTGGAAATTTTTTAAAAATCATATAATGGGCCGAAATGGCCCAAACAGAATGTTGCACGCTGGTTCTAAGGGTTTTAGATAGCAAAGGTCAAAAAATCATAACTCCCTCGTCTAGGATGATCCAAGTGCAAATAAGACACTGTTAGAAAGGTAATTCGATGCCCTTTAAAGGAAAAATATTAGAAAAATAAAAAGAAATATTTTATGGTTTGAAAATGAGTTTTCAAATTTAGACTACATTGTTGCCAGAGCAAAAATAGGGGGATTATTCGATATTTTGGTTGTTTTGAGGATAGGCTCGGGTTTTAGACGTCCGAACATCCACAACAGAAAGTAACATGGGCTTCACAAGTTCATTCCATAATCCCGAAGTAGTTTGGGATAATGGAACAACCTATTGACCATGTCACAAAAAGAAACATGAGACTTAAGATCAAGGATTAATACTAAAAAAGATTTCTTTTCCTTTTTTTTTTTTGAAAAATGGACTTATTTCACCATGAGTACAGAGCTAAAATATTGATTTTCCCCCAAGATTGAGAGATTAATTTGATGAAAACATTAAGTCCATACTACTTTTTATTGAAGGTAACATGAGCTTAACTTGGGGATGTTTCTAAAATTCAGTTTGTAAGAAACAAGCAAGCATTTTAATAGAGATATCATGAACAAATATAGCATATATAAAGATACAGATGGATTAAACATGCAAACATGTAATGATGACATTTTGACATAGAAATGGGGGACATGATGCAAGAAGATGACAAAAAGGGTGCATGGAGATGATATAAACATGTTTATACAAAGGAGTGGATGTTGGTGTTGTCAAGACAACATTTTTATTTCATGAGCCTCTTTAAAATAGAAGACAAATATTTGGACATACCTAAGACATAATAAGGTGACCATTTAAATATGAAATAGATATGTGAATATGGAAGACACATGGCAACAGATGCATGAAAAGACGTCGTATGATGATGAAAATGAAGAAAGGCGAGTTTATATATCTAACAACATCAAGATGTCAAGAGGGCCATCAAGATCCTAGGACTACTACAACCAAGGTAACAAATATGCATGAGAGTACTAGGAGGGTCATGGACATGAAGAGCTCACTAAAATGAAATAAATGATCAAAACAGAAAACATATGGAGCAAGGTAAAAAATATACCAGCAAAAGCTTAAAGTTTCCTCCTTTTTTGAAGCAGTGACTTTAAACTCAGTTCCTTCCCATTTTTTACTATTATTTAGCAAGAAAATAGTGAAAGGAGAAAGCTTTCTAGTAATATGGTTACTGATGGGGTGTTTTAAGGATGAAAGTATATGAAGGGTTGAGTTTGTGAATGTGTTTTGGTGGTGGTTTTAGGGAGCTATGGTAATAGAGGTTAATTGAGCGTGAAAGGTAATAGAACAGTGTTTTGGTAAGTCGTTAGAGCTAGGGTTGATGGAGGATTTGTAGGGATAGACAAAGAGTTTTCTAGGACTGTTGGAGAGCTTCTTTGATAGTTGAGAGAGTTTTTTTTAGATGGGAAAGAGTCTTCTTTTTCATATAGCTGAAAGTCCCCCTTTTAATTTAATGCTTAGCCAATTCTTTTAGGGGAATAGGCAAGGGCATTTTTATTTTTCTCTCCTAGACCAGGGAATATCTCTAGCTACCATGCTCAGCTGGTTTTCTTCTCATTGATTCTATCATGCTAGTAGAAAGGCTATAACAACCTCTCAGCTAATGATATGCTTGTCACCCTTTTACAACTATATATCTCATGAAAGTAACCTTTGTCATTGGTTGTTTGGGCTCTAAAATTTGTTCAAATCCAATCATAGGCCCAAAGCCCAGGTTTGCAATGTTTTATGATGGTTTCTTTGTGCCAATAACATGTGTGAATTAGATTTTGAAAGGTTGAAAAATGGTCTAAGCAAGGCAAAATGCCTTATTGTATCGATACAAAACATGTTGTATTGATACACAAGGTAATTTTTACCCTTGAGTATCGATACAAGAAGGTGTGTATCGATTCTAAGAGGAAAAATTATTTATAGTCTCGAGACTTAGAGGCCTGTATTGATACTCTATTGACTTGTATCAATACTCATGCTTGTGTATCGATACATTTCACCAAAATCCACAACTTTAGCTACTGCAAAGTCCTGTATCGATACAAATATTCGAGGTATCAATACACACTTTGGGTATCGATACCAAACCCTATAGTATTGATACTACATGTGAAAATTCAAGTTTTTTGCACCGTAAATGCCTCATATCAATACTCATGTACCAATATAACTTGCACATACCCCTAGCTTCTCGAGTTACCTTAACTTAGTCATAAACGGTGAGAAATTGACCTGTTTATTCAACTGAATAACCTTGGTGACATCATGAAAAGTGGCCTTTGATGCCTCAATTTTATATTTTTGTTTAATACAGCCCATAAGCATTTTAAACCTTCCCAAAAAAAATTTTTTCACCTCGCGCCATATCGCTTAATAGTGCTTGGCGACACGACACCTGATAGTCATCCCCTAGTTTTTATCTTTATTTTTTTGATTTTATCATCTTTTACCTATCTCCTAGGATACCAAAAACTAGCCTCGACAAAATGAAGTGTCTACACCCACAACCATCATGATGTTTGAAAATAAATTGATTTACACAAGAAGGGCTACTTTGGTAGCATATTGTTTCAATCAATTTATTTTAAAACATTAGACATCCATTAAAAATTAATTTTACCGAAATTTGAATTTAAATTTCTGAAAAGAAAACACAAAAAAAAAGCCTTTCTAAATCCTTCCAACCTAAGATTGGTAAAGAAACTACCTTTATGGACTTCGTAAAGCTCACTTTTTGTCCATTTTTTCTTCAAATACTAGATTGAACTCAAAACACAACAATCAAAGAATTTTCTTTCAATCAACTTTGGAATTCATTAAATGAAGACAACCATAATCATTCTCAAATTCAACAATTTAAATCCTAAACTTGTCAAGTCCAAGAATACCTAAAAAGATCACAACACAAATTCAATTAAGAACATAATTTCTCAATGATTCAACATAAATTTGGCTCTGATGCTAGTTATTAATCATTTATTTGTTTATTTATTTATTCTAGATAAAAACCTTCATCATGTTGAGACCCTTTATATTTAATCATCAAAAAGAAAAAAAAAAGATTAGATGCAAAAGCATACCTAAATCCATAGGAACATATGTGTTCTTAAGTCCTGTGGTTCTTGATCTTCAAAATTAATGCATATAATCTAGAGAAAATAGCTCTAACCTTTCTGATGATGCGGTGTTAGAAAAGAACCATATATATAATTTGCTGGCCATAACCATTTATGACTGCACACACATTTTTTTAATTTCTAATTTTAGCCCATCATAAATTAGAAATTAGGAAAATTAGGTCTTTACACATAATAAAGTCCATACTTTGTGAGATGACTTAGGCCCATTTAAGTCTTTTTAGATCACCTTTAATTTGAGTAAAACCTTTATGATAACAAATGATATACAACTATTATATATATATATATATATATGTCCAAAAGTCTAACAAGATGAAGAAGAGCATTTAAAGTAATAACTACATAATATAGTGAGGAAATGCAACGATGTTATAACAAATAAGTTTGTTTAATTTAATAAAAGAACATATACTTGCAAGAAAGAATAATTGTTTCTATAACACCAACAAACCTTATAATTTTTTCTCACCTGGTTAATTTAGAAAGAAAGAAGAAAAAAATTTTAGTCACATTAGTGAAGTTATAGTTACATGAGTTAAGTTGTTGATTGCTTAAACTAGGAGTTTGATTGAGATTAAGTTTTACACCATGTTCTTGTTTTTTGATTATTACTATTTATAAGTACTAATTTTAGTTTTTATTTATACAAAAAGGATAAAGGTTTGGAAGAAATTGGGAAATAAAAATTTGCAAGGATTGTAATCAATTTTTAATTTTACTAGAATTCACCTATTAAAGAAATATGTGAATAATTTTGGTTGTGGAATCTAATGCATTCAAACAATTTTGTTTAAAACAAGTCCTAGGTGTAGAATTCAAGCATTTATGGACTTTTGTTTAGAACAAGTCTTCAGTGGTGGAGTCCAAAGCATTTTTGGAAATTTTTAGTGGTAGAATCTAAAGCATTTTTGGAATTTTGTTCTTAACAAAGTCTAAGGTGGTGGAATCCAAAGAATTCAGGAAATTTTGTTCAGAAGAAGTCCTTAATGGTGTCATCCAAAGCATTCTAGTGGTAGCATATAAAAATCAAGTCTTTAGTGTTATATTCAAAGCTTTTAGTGGTGATAGAAGGAATGTTATACATTCATGTCGTTGGTGGTATATTCAAAACTTTTGGTGGGCACCTACAATTCAAGTCTAAGGTGACGATATCCAAGATTTTGCATGGTTTACTTTTTGGAGGTGAGATACAACTCCCTTACTATTTTTTTTAATTTTTAGTTGAACTCATTCAAAAGATAAAAAAACAAAAAAAAAAGAAAGAGAATAAGCAAATTTAATTTTAAGTCATGAATTGTAAAGTCTAATAATTATTAGAGCTAGTAAAATAAATTTGAACTTGAAATCTCATTTGAAAAAATGTGAATCCGTTTAAACTCAATTGATTAAGAAAGTTAAAAATCGAAATCTGAGAAAATCAAACCTAAAATGTCTGAGCTCGAAATAATCTGAAACTGATCAACTTGGACCTAAGATTGACTTGAACTTGAGATTAACCCGCTCATAAGCCCATAATAATCGGAATTAAGTAGTAAAAATCAGAATGATCAAAATGTAATGAAAATTTCTTATAAAAAAACTTTAATTATTAATTTTATTCTAATTTTTATTTTTTAATATATATATATATAAACTTCTAAAATAATAATTTTACCTTCATTTCTTATTACTATCTCATAATTATGATCAAATAGTAAATTATTAAAATATTCAAATATATAATATCTATCAAGTAATTTTTACCATGATTTAAAACAATAGTTTTAGTTAAGATTACATCGCTAGAATGAACAATTGGACAATAACTAATAGTAGCATTTTTTTTGTTGTCATATCAGTTCTTAAATCAATATTTTAATCTTCAAATATAACAATTTCCTTATTTTGATTTAAATTATTAGTGTACAATTTTATTTATATTTATGCATAATATAAATTATAATATATTTCCATGTTGAATATTGAAATTCATCAAATTAATTGTTTTAATATCAACATAATCATATATCAAATTTTCAATATCAATTTTTAAAACAAATTGATTTTATATAAATTAGATTTTTTTTGTTGGTACTTTGGAGACTTGCACCCACTCTGCGAGGTGTTGTCCACTTTGGTCTATTTGAGCTTCCAGTTTTGTTCACAAAAGATGCCTCATTATATGGGTTTTAAGTCTTTACATAAATACTATAACAGATTTTTAAAGTTTTCCAATGTGAGATTAGGGTATTATAAACTCTCCCGACGTCTTCATCAAGCCTAATATAAAACAGACAAAACTAAAATCACAGCAAGCATTGAGATTTTAAAAGAAGCTATCACCATGTAGTACTTAGCTTCCGTAGGATTCTAGAGGTGGCTCTCACAACATAGCACTTAACTCAAGTTGGTTGATACATTGCTTTGATGCCCGCATCTAATCTGTGAGATATTGTCTGCTTTGGCCCATTGGGCCCATGATTTTGTCTGCAAAAAGCACCTCACAAGTATTGGTTTTAAGTCTCTACATATATGCTATAGTAGATCCTTGAAGTTTCTTGATGTCAGATTAAAGTGTTCTAAACTCTCCCGTTTTAAAGCAATAGAACAGATAGATCCAGTATCACATCAAGCATTGGAATTATAAAGATAACCCCACCAGGTAGCACTTGGTTCTCATAGGATTCTAGAGGTAGCTCCTAGAGGTATTTTTTTTGTTGTGGCCTATTAGGTCTCATGGTTTTGTCCATAAAAGGTGTTTCATTTGTAGGAGTTTCAAATCTCTCTCTCTCTCTCTATATATATATATCATAAAAAGTACTCAAAAGTTTCTCTATGTGGGCTTGGAGTGTTACAAGTTAAAATACAATGTAAGGTGGATGATTGATTATTAATTAAATAGTAATATAGATTATTTTCCCTTTTGGCTAGAAAGAGATATTTAAAAATTAGAAATTCTTTTTACTACATAAAGCCTTTAGGGTGCTTATAAACTTCACTAACAACGAAAACTTATTGCTAAGCAAGCTTCAATATAAGGATAAGTGAAGCTGAATTGTTGATGGGGCTAAACAGTCGAATCAGGTGAATTAGCTATTGATGGCATATATGGAGATAGTGAGATTGGTTATTGACTTTACCCGCAGGCTTGGCCGAGGCAATATTTGATTAAAGACGTCCATAGGACTCGAATTCTAAAGCTCATTCTATTATCCAATTTTTAGACTTTGTTTAAAGTTCACTCTGTTTTGGTTGTTCACAAAATTTTAAAACCATTGCATAAATAGCTCCCTTGCATCAAGTGTTATTTATTTATTTATTTTTTAGTGCCAATAGTTGATGAGGTGACAATGAGAGTGTTGAGAAATTCAATGTATAGGAAGGTTAATTATTATGATGATATTTTCACGAATTGGGCACATTTTGATTGAGGTTTCAAAGTTTTATCGGTCATTAGATATGGTTTACTTCATATGATTTAAATAAGAGTGGCTAGGCTTTGTGCTTGTAGGCACTAAGTGGTTTTTTATTTCTTAAAAAATAAATAAATAAAATTTTTTATGGAAATAAAAAGACCTTTGGAATCCAAATTTTATATATAATTCCTTTGTTAAAATTCTGATAAACGTAGAAGGTTCACAAACTTGTTTATTTTTCAGAAGAATATTTTAGAGGAACCATAATCATTTTTTTTTAAAATAATAATACCGTGAAGAATGGGATTCAAACTCTATTCTTCAAGTTTGAAGTCACTTTAACATACTAGTAAATTTTATAGATTTGAAGTTTTTTGAAAAGGTTTTGCATTAGTAATACCTCCAATTTCCCACAATCCTTCAACTAATTCCGATCATGGTAGCTATCAAAATTTCTGCATTTTTGAATCTTGATACTTCTTTCTTTGATATTATTGATAAATAAGAAAACAAAAAGGATTGACAAAAAGCTATAGTATCAAACAAGCTAAACTAATTTATGACCTTAGCAGTGCAGATAGGATGGGATCCAACATAAACAAGCTTAGCTTTCTGGTTTGCTTATTCAACAAAATGAAAATGTAGACCTAGTAATCTTGTCGAATTTAACATTGCTGACATGTTCCTCTGTGTCTTTCACTACAAAATACTTTAATAGCAGGAGTAGATAGGGAAAGAGAGCCATGCAATGTTAAACGACACTTGTCTTTGACAAAATGTTATTGCTGTAATCACCCTTTCTGTCTTACACTGACCTGGGCTCTTCCTTGGCTTCAAATGAAGGTCTTGCTCCATTGACGGCTCCTCTGGCACTGTCCAACTCCCTTGAAGCGGAATCACCATTTTGGGACCCAATCTCCGGTGTATCATCTACTATCCACTCATTCATTTGATCCATCTCGTCAGCCAAAATGTCATAGGCGTTCACACCCATGTCAGAATGCTGCTGCTGCAGCTGCAAATTGTAATGAACAAATGTCAGATCACTTAATAGCTGGTGCTCGATACGATCCCTTCCTTTTGTCAGCAGCTTCTCTGCTAAACTCCTGTCGAGCCTGTATTTTGAAGCACCAACACAAGTCTGGCTCAAAATTCTTGTCGCAAATCGCTGCAACTCCGGACACTGTTCTCCATAACGAGACCACCACATGACTGCATTCACATTCTCATAGGATATAACATTATGTTAAAAATATCTAAAAAGTACAAGAATTTGTAAAAGTGGAAAATATATAGTAATTTTACCAGGAGAAAAGTGCGTTCTTTGATGAACAGTACTCCCCTCTCCGAACGCACCTCTAGAATGTGTATATGCATCAAGCTGTTGTAAGATTCTATCTTGAATAGGCTGATCTTGAATCATACGGAGAACACAATATAACAGCCCATAGGTAACCTCAGAATCACTTTGGAAATCAGTTGAATAGAAAAGACTTGGATTAAAAAAGTAGCCCGCGGCATGGAGGTGGCTATGGAGATGGCCATCCCAGATCTCATCAATCACATCCCAAACGGGCTTATACTGAGATTCCTTGCTATTGCATTCCTCTTTAATTGTCTCCTTAACTTGATCTATAGTTTCATAAATGTATCCCATTTGGGGTTTATCATCCCCGGAGATCAAACTTAGAACACGTACTAGAGGTAGAGCTATCTTTACAACCATTCCAGCTTCTTTCCAGAATGAAGAATCCCTTACCAACTCTACTACCCTCTTGCCCTCTGGTCTAGAAGACCATGTTGAGGTGTTCCACTCAGAGGACGCAAACATGGCTTGGATGTTTTGCTTTTCTGATATAATATTCTCTAGAGTCACGAAAGGCATGGCTGACCTTATCTTAGTAGGTTTCACAAGATCATGACCATCGGTATATTCTCTCAGAAGGTTTAATACTGTCGCATGGCCACAAGTGAATTTCAAAATGGTCTTGGCCTTTTCTAATGTCCCTCCAATGTCACCCATCATTGCAATCTTTTCTAACATTAGCTCAATACAATGAGATGCGTTCACAGTCCAAAACACACTCTTCCACCTATCCGCCAACTGCTTGCCAATATCTCCCACCCAACCTATTGTTGAAAAGGCAATGATTTGAACTACATTTTCAACCCCAACGTCACTAATAACCCCATCTAACAATAATTGCAATGTGTCAATATCATCAACTATGGCGGATACATCATAAGAACGAAGATACATTGGGCCCTGAGGGCAATCCACGATAAAACTAACCAAGTTTCGACCTTTTTCATCAATCCATCCATCCAACAAGATGCTGCATCCAGTGTCTGCCCATGACTGCCTTATCTTGTTCACATATTCTTGCATTTCCTTTACTTCATCCTTAAGAATCCACCCTTTCAATTCCTGACAACTGGGGATCATATACTTTGCCTGCCCAGGATGATGGGTATCGTTTATCATCCTTTGAAAGCTAGGAGAGTTTACAACCTTAAAATCGATACCATTTTCAAAGAAAAATCTACCAATGCATTTTTTCTTTTGGTTGGACAACGAGTCTTCGATTGGATAACCAAAAACAGCACTTTGTGAAACGATCCTTTCGCCGGGAAGTATTACAGCTTCTAAATCACCTTCAGACATAGAATCTGCATTTTCATATTCTCCATATGCATTTTCATATTCTCCACTCTCACTACCAGATGATTCAGAACTGTGACGCCTCATTTTCTTGGCAACATTATTACTGGAGTTTTCATTTCTCTTCAAGGGAAGATCTTGTTGAAACAGATCTCTGACTTCCATGCGGAGACGTCTGGGTCGCTCTTGTAACATGTTTCTGAACTCCATCTTCAAATCTTCTGGAACCTTTTCGCAAGGGATCACATCCCCCCGTACACCACCCAAGTGTTGCTTGAGACGGTAAAAACCACTCATCTCTTTCCCACAGTAAATGCACTGGACTCTCTGCCTTTTTCGATCCACAGCTTTACCATGATCATGAACATTAATGGAGCCTTCACCTGATGCCATCTTATTTCTTTCAAAAATAATTATTTCCAAAGATGAACCTGGATTCACCCAGAAAATCTGTTAAGCACTGTCAGCAAGCTTTGAATGCGCATACAGTAAAAATGACCAAGCAAAGTTAGGAATTAAATCTTGAGGCACATGCAGTATAAATTACAATTAACAAGGAACGATATGAAATTCAAAATGGTTTAATATTTGATGCGCTATCAGTTTATCTCTATACACTAACAGTAAATTATGTCATGCTACATGTTGAAAAGTATAATTATTTATAGTTATTTTTAAAAATTTTAAAATGTGTTATTTATCCATTATTGAAGTGTCATTATATTGTTCAACGGTAATATATAACTCTACACATTGACAGTATATCAAATACTAGCTTATTGAAATGTGTTCAAGATAGACAAAGTGATATAGACATTTCAAAATATAGGTTTGTCATAACTCCTTACACTTCTGTTCACAAACACAGATCAAGAGCATATATCATGCCTCGGTGCATTAATTTTTGTTAAAACAAAATTATAGCCCCCCAACTGAACCTTTGATAAATCATCATCAACAAATTTGGTAAAAGAACTGACTTTAAGTGCCTCCATCTAAACCTGGCAATTCTGGATGACATGTTTTGTAACACAAGAACAAAATTTGAAAAAAAATAAAATAAAATATGACAGAACACAAAACGTCATGAAAAAAAACATAACACAAATACACAAATATAAAATATCTATATAATATGAATTATTAACATGTCAAAATTTATGTAAATATTATGTAAATATATAATACTTTAAATATGATTATGAGACACAATTATAACATAAAAAATGAACAGGAATACAACATTAATATACGCAGTGCGAGATGCCATCGCCGATGCTCTCCCTCCCAAAGCAAAAATTAGCAGGCAAAAAGGCCAAACCCCACACGCATGACCATCCAAACAATGCTTGAAGACCTTAAAAGGAATGTCCACCATCTAATGCATTTTTATACCGTTTTCTTCTTTTCTGAGAAATAGAGAAAGCTTGAATAGAGCAAAGACAACATTGTATACATTTTAATGGGAGCGCATTACATAAAATTACTACAATATGATTAATCGATTATAATATTGTATTGTGTAGACCCATAAAAATTTTACGTAAAACTCATACTTTTAAGTGGTAAATTCTATTGAATTTTATGTTATAATTTGATAGTTAAAATATTATAACAAAAAGAAATACAAGCAAATAATCCCATTTTAATAGTATAATTTAGAAATATTTACTTTCATGTAAGCAACAAGGAATAGGTTTGTAAAAAAAATTTACAATAAAATAAAGATAATTTAAGATGCCTGTGTCAAGGTTGTGAGTTGAATTTTTTTCTCATTCTATCAAGGAAGGATTAAAATGGGACACATACACTTACAGTTGTTCGTGATCGGATCAGGTTGTGGTTTAATTTTTTTAAATCTTTTATGTACATTTGGTTTATATGCTTGTTTTATTATTTAAAAAATATTTGAATGTTTTATACAAACATTTTATATATTTATAATTAAATTTAAATAAAAAATATTTTTATTAATTGAACAATATTCGAACTAGACCGAACCGACCCAAATAAAAATATCTCATACACTCTCCCCAATTTAAACCGAGGTCGTCAGACTCACTTGGCCTTGAACAAATCCAGATGCATCCAAATGGAGACAAAACTAGACAAATTTTTTTCGACCTCATTAAGTATCTAAACAAAGATGAAATTGAAAGATAAATTGTTTAGTCATTTTTTTCCCAAAATTGAAGAAAAATGTTACTGAAATAGGAAAAAAGAAAAAAAATGGGAACAAGCTGACGCTTGGGTTTGGCTGTGACTAGGATTGTAATCAAACCGAATGAACAAATACGACGGGTCAGTTCGGTTCAGCTTTAAAATTTTAAAAATTAAATAAATTATTCGATCATGAAAAACCGATAGAACAGACTGAATTTATGTGAGCAATCTAAATGATCGAAATTAATCGATTTAGTTTTATTTGTCGTATCGTATCGGTTATGAGTTGGGTAAGATAATTAGATTTAGTATAAGTAGTATAATTATGAGTTGGGTAAGAGAGTTTGGGTGTGGTTAATAAAAATAAAAATATATAATTTATTTATTTTTCAAGTAGATGTCAATTTGTTCAATTTAAGTTCAGATTAAAAAATAAAAACCTGTAAATCGATTGAATAAATTTATTTAGGTTGACTTACAAAATTAATCTTTATTTAACTAAATAGATTGAAAAAGATCACTTTCGGTTGGTTTAGTCGATTTGATCAGTTTGTGCTCACTCCAATCAAGTAAAAAGAAATTTAAGCTCAAATTTGACTCAAACTCAATCGAGTTTTATTTTTAAAACTAGATTTCATTTTGAAATAAAAATTGAACTATTCAAATTCTTCTACGAAAAATAAATTTTCAATTTTCATTATAAACTTTAAATTAAGGGTAGCAAAATAATCTAAACCTATTAGATTTCGACCCTACCCATAGAGGTGGGTTTTTTTGAAAACCGGATAGGTGGGTTTTCTTGAAAATGGGTTTGGGTGAGGGACGAGTTGTTTCATTTTTCTTTCTAATAAAGTTTCAGGTTCAAGTCAAGCCAGTTTTTTATAAAATCCGCTTTAACTCACTTTGAAATATTTATTCAAATACTTTTATAATCTTATAACTACTTTATATATATATATATATTAATTGGGATTTCTTAATTTTACAATATTTTATCACATATATTTAATTTAATTTTGTAAAAATTAATATAATATAAAACATAAAACATAAAATAAAAATTCAAGACAAGACAAGGTTGGTTGGGGTCAAAGAGAGCCTTCTCATTTTGATCGGGGTCGAGAGCCAAAAATTCTTTAATAAAATCGGGCTCAAGATGTGTTTAGATAAATGTGTGTAAAAGTCGGATCAAGATCAGAACAATGAAAAAACTGCCTATCCCGTTACATTGCTAACCCTACTTTAAACCCGAATTCATCTTAATTTAGATTTTTTATTCGTAATTAAAAATAATAATATACTAATGCTTTTCCTAATTTAAAACACAGATTTCTAGGTCTGGATATAATAACTTTTTCCGTAAACAACTAATAGGAGTATGAAATGTGAAGTTCAAAAATCCATCTCAGCATGGGTATCAAAAGGAGATAAAAGGAAAAGGAGAGACATTTCTTAATGAAAGGCAGAATCTACTACATGTACAATAAATAATAATAATAAAAGGTTGTAGATTTTGTGTTCACGTATGTAAATGCACACTCTTTACTCATCAATATAAACAAACTAAAAGGAAAAGAAAGAAAAGTCAAATATATCAAATTGAAAATAAAAGAACTTTTATGTTCAACTTATGGTAATAAATATGGGTTGCTCGGATGAGCCTTCGTTTAAAGAAAAAAAAAAAAAAACAACAACAAACACCAACAAAAAGTACCAACAGGCAAAGAAAGAAAACAAAAAGCCTTTATAAAACCCGATAAATCTCAAAAGGGAACAGAAGAAAAATAAATAGATATCCTTTTAGGTTGATCTAACAATGACATAGATGATGTTTGATCCTAAGCCAAAACCAGAGTCAAAGTAATACATGCAGAACACGTTTGAAATTAAGGCAAAGGAAATACCTTTAAAGGAGAAGTGAGGCTGAAGAAGTGTCTGTTGTTTGAGGGTGAAGGACAGTTGCTGAAAAACAAGGAGCTTAGGGGACAAGACCGACAAGGAGAAGAAAAAGAAGGAGATACGGCAGGAAAGGTAAGAGCTTTATAGCATCAGAATGGCTTCTTTCTGAGTTTTGTGTGTCACTGACCGGCTGCTTGCTGGTTTTTATACTTGGGATCAACTGCCAAGGTATCCATGCGGTGGACCAATGCTAATTTAGAGGGACCCACCTGTCTTTGGGGACGGAGCCTGAGTAGGGGGACCCACTTTTTCTTGGCCTTATCAGTTACTGCCATCCTTTTTGGCCAAGACAACCTTTCCATCACCCAAAACGGAAATTCGCGTTCGTAAATTATTTAGATTCGATTAAAAATTTTAATTTGAATCCAGTTATTTTCAAAATGAGTTTGAGATTGTATAATTGAATGAATAAATTTAAGTATTTTAATATTTAATTTAAAAATTTATAAATTTAATAAAATTTTGTATTATTATTTTTAATATATTTTAATTAATAATAAAAATTTTTAATTTGAGTTTGAATTTAAAATTAAATAATTATTCTTAAAAGTTGAGTATGAAAATTAAATAAATTTTTTATTAAATAAATAAATTCGATTAAATAAATTTAATTAATTTAATTTTTATTTTGAATAAAATAAAATAAATTTAAAAATTAAACTCAATAATATTCAAGATGAATTTTAAATCAAATTTAAATTAAATTTTTATTATTTAAACTTTACTCGACTGAATCTTAATTACATCCTAATCACAAATAAACCCAAGTGCTAGCTCATTGGTTTTTTTTTTTCACTTAGTAATATTTTTCTCCAATTTTGGAAAAAAAAATTGAACTATTTTATTATTGCCATAGCCATAAGAATTTCTTTTTTTTTCTTTTATAATTAATAGCCATTGAAATTTCAATTTATTGTAATCATCTAACTTGATGGTAAAAATCTTCAATCAAAAAAATTTTATTTAATTATAAAATTATATTTTTGTGCACTTCTTTTTAAGAAGTCACAATTTGATCCTTAAAAAAATACATAAACATATGGATGTTTGAGTTGTTTATAGATTAAATCGAATCTAATTAAGTTTGAATAATAAAAAAAATGCTTATTCAAAGGTTGATCAATTAAACCCCTAAGATTCTGTTTTTTTATTTTGGTATTAAAATTTTAATATTTTATATTTTTAAATATTTTATGATTATAACTAAATTAAAATATAAACTCCGGCTTGTCATATTGAGCCAAACAAGTAATAAACCTTTGGACATGCCTACTCCCGTATTCAAGTTTAATCCAACTAATCATTTGAAATAGAAAAAAAAATATCTAGTATATACATGGAAACATGTGTGGGCAACACAATAAAGCGTTACAAATATATCAAAACAATCAGAGTGGAGCGTCCTCATTATGGCTTTCTAAAAATCTTTGAAATCCTTTCAATATATAAGTCTATGTGTATTTATAAATTAAATATAATTAATTTTATCCTAAAACATAAATTTATATTTATATTTATTTAGTTTTTTATTTTTTTATAAATTAATTTTTTGCATGAGAATATAGATAAAATAATTATTAGTCTTGGCTCCCCAAAAAATCTTTTAACATATTTTTTGATACATTTTACATTTTTCTTTTAGTGGTTGATCAAATAAAGATATTATAAACTTATCCTTTTTATTGTTGGCTATGCTTAACATACTCAATAAAAAAAAAATTTAGTTTTCTTTATTTTTATATTTGATCCCTAATAAAAACTAGGACTAACTTTGCCTGGAAAACAATAATATATATATATATATATATCAAAATCAATAATATGATAATGATAGTTATCGGCTTTTATGAAATTTATTATGTGTATAGAAATAAAATATAAAACATAATAATGACAACAAATATCCTCTTTAAGTGAACAAAATGCAATTATTATAAAATAAAGAAAATTTTAATGTGTGAAAAATTCATTTGCTATCTATTTGATTTCAAATACTTTAGATTTTGAAAAGAGAAAAAAAAATTTCCTTATAAGAGATGATTCTACCCAAAAAAATCAAAACAAGTTGCAGATATTTTTTTTTAAATGGAAACATGTGTAAATAAAGTAACAAGACGTTACAGGTGATATTACTAAAACAATAATATTTATAAAAAACGGATATATTATAATGAATATTTATTGAACTTTACAACGATTATTAAGTGAATGAAAGATAAAACATACAGATAAAAATAAGAAAGTATAAAACTAAATTAGTTTTACATATTTTTATAATTTTTTTATACTATTTATATTTAAACAAATT